>JAAVTI010001044.1:0-42611 GCA_011947335.1 Phytophthora constricta | reverse complement strand
TCTAATTCAGTTGAAGTCGAATTATCAATGACGAAGCTGTCATCAAGTCTTTGTTTACTCCGATTAGAGTCATCGCCTTCTGAGGTATTTGTTCTTTTTCGTTTCCCACCTATCAGCCCACACCTCAACAGGATCATCGTTGTACTCTGGAAATATTGTTGAACGTTGCTTCAGTCGATTTTTGATATATGTAAGAAATCTTGGATCAGATAAAATAACTTTGTGAATAGAATCATATGTTTTGTCCCAATCAATACTTGGAACAATTACATGCCTTCCTTTAAGGTTTCAACCTTTGCATTTTTGCGAAGATAGTATTTATTTAGCTGTCTCTCATTTGTTGACAGTGGATGTAGATTTAGTTTATCTAGTACTGGATAGACTTCAAATATTTTAATCAAAGCTTCCTTCGCTTCTCGCTGCTGCTTAATTTCTTCTTCTTCTTTCATCATCAAACAAATTTCGTCATCATCCATCGGTTGAACATTAGTGTTGAGACATCAGTCTCAGTATTTGGTTTGACTTCATCTGGAGAGGTTACTGGAATTTCATCTTGAGAGGTCACTGGGATGTCATTCTTTTTTAAAAGTCCATCACTAACCTTAGCAGAAGCGTCATATTCAGTTTGAGTTGAAATATCTTGCTTCTGCTTTAGTGTAGTGATGGTATTATCCAAGTCGCTTGCCCAATTCGTCTCGGCGAACATAACGCGTTTAAGATTAGCTTGCTTGACACGCAATTGTGACTTTTGAAGCAATTCTAGACGTTTAAGCTCACGTTGAGCGAGATTGTCGAAAGATGGAAACATGTTGGTTTTCTTCTTATTAGAACGAAGTTCGAAACGTCGTAGATCTTTTCGAACAAGTTCTTTAAGACCTACTCTTATATATCACTACTGAGATTTGAATCTAGATTTATATTTAATTGATTCGGGGATAGCACCATCAGTCCACCCATTAATTGAATATTTATGAACGATTTCGTTTCTTCGTTTTAATAAAGCTTCGTAATATGGTAATATCTCATCAATTGGTAGATCGAATAGAGCCTCAAGTTGATTCTTAAATTTATCATCTTTGATTACGTGACGATATGCCCGAGTGGTCGGATCTATTTGTTGGATGTGAAATTTAAAGTAATCGAGCCGCTGGATATCAGTGATCATGCAATGAAAACTATTGATTTTATCACAGTAGAATCTGACGCGTCGATGCATTTTGCTGAGCTCCTTACGCTGCATATGAATTGTAAAATCCTTATCATGTTGAGTACATAAACCACTCTTTAGGGCGTTCCTTGAGCATTGGTTATTATTGTTGGTGATAGCTTTACACTTATTCATTTTTGAAGTATATATATTGAGAAATATAAAGCTATGGATTCAGCTTTAATATGGATTGATCTCGAAGAGGTGGAACCATTCGATAACTCTAATATTGAAGAAGAAGCGTCTAAGTTGTTTGAGCTTAAAAGAAAACGTAAAGGTGATGTAGTATCTCCACCGAAACCGTTACCTAAAAGAATGTATAGACCGGTCAAGCTACCTCGCGATTTTACTTCTTTAACGATTTGAGAAATATTCTTTCTCGACGGTTGATAGTTCGTTTTTATTGATCAGTCGCAAATTATCTTGATTTTCCCAGGTTGGCTCGTCGTATCCTTTCCATTTGATTAAATACTTATTTTTACCAGATCGCATTTTTTGTGATCAATTATTCGTTCGACTTCAAAAATATCACCTTTCTTCGTTTCAGCTTCTGTAGGTAAGTCGTTCACTGATTTAAGATCGTTTGGTGACTTGTAGAGAGTATGACCATTCTTTGAACGAATCTGGATTCGATATCCGTCTATTCCAACGATCTCGTAGATGGCTTTACTCCATTTAATCGATTCTTTTGAAATTGCTTTGTTTTTAGTCTGTATATTACGCTTGATCCAATTTCAAGTTGTAGCTGTAGCCTATCCATGGTGTCTCTATTATAATTTAATTCACTCTCCATTACTTGACCTCTAGCTTCGTTAGGAGTCATGTTAATCGAGCTATGAATAGTAGAATTATAATTTTCGATAACATCACTAAGAAGTTTTATCGTGAGAGGCTGTCTGATTTTCATCAAACGTGATTTCAGCGTTCGATTGAAACGTTCAATCTTTCCCATCGTGCTATGATCACCTGCTTCGTTATTGTAATGGATGATGTTTTTAGTTTTGAAATAGGCTTGCGCTTTTAGACATGAACTCGACGCCATTATCAGTCGTTAAAACATCAACCTTTTGGTTTTCAAGTGACTTGATCGCTTTTACTACACTACTCCAACGTTTATCCTTGATTATTAAAGCGAACCCGATTCGACTATTAATGTTGATTGCCGTAAGAATTGTTTTACCACCCTTAAACATTAAATCGGCTTGCCAAGTGTTTGGGTTTCGTGAAGTGATCTTAAAGTCATCAAATTGATTTTTTTGCTCTGTATAACGTTGAATGTCAGTTTGATTTTTATACCACTCTTTGACTTCCTTAAGACGAATGGTTTTTCTTATTTTTTTGCCTTCTCGTATAGAGCATTGATGCCTACGTATCCTGTTTTAGTATCATAGTAAAGCTTCTTTAGTAGTTTACCTATTGTGAGCTTTGATTTATCCGTTAGCGAGACCATAGCTTATATTAGAAGATAAAAAAATTGGCCGAATAGATCCCTATATATTAAGTGGTTCTGTAGTGATTCCATCTTCTAAAACCCTTCTCTTATCGTAAAGTAATTCAAAGCCGTCTTAGTTTGAGAGTAGGTAATGATTGATTTGCTCTCTTTACAAACTCGGAAACCAGTATTCGTTCCTTGGATCGTATAGTTTCTTTCCTGGATTGACTTATCCCTCTTGACCACAGACTCAAATGAATTAGGATTTAAAACATCTAAATTTTTGTTATTACCTTGCTGAATCCTTTAGCTGAAAGCTTATAATAGACATCCTCTTTGTTTATTACTCGTTTATCCTTCTTTTCCTTGCTCTCTTCGTCAGGCAAGTAGCATACGTAATTTTTACTAGATAAGCTGACCATAGCATTGCCGCGCCATTCTTCTTTAAACAGGCCAGGGGTACGTCTATCGAAAGTAGAGTTCTTAAGACAGTCATCGCGAGGGAACCACGTCATTTTATGTTTCTTGAAGTGTTTTACTAAATGAGGCTTAATACACTCTTCGAATGGGTTATCACAGCTAAAAGCGATATAGCCACTATCAGTATCCATCTCTTGATACTGAAAGTCGCTGCGATCAAAGTAGAAGTCAATACAATCATAGTAGAATTGAAGCATACGTAGCTTAGCTAGCTGATAAATAGCGATTGATAGGTGGATTGGATTTTTAGCACGAATCGTTCGCTTATTCGTAGTGATCTCATACAGACCATTAATCGGCTCACCGTGATGAAACGTAAAATGCTCTGTCATTTTAAAATAGTATTGGTCTGATGTTGTGTACTCTACCTTTGTGTTTAGTCATATCCATTCCAGATCGACCGAAAGCTGAATTTCCAACTAGTTTCATCATATCAGCGATCATTGCCTTCGTTTTATCTTTATCACCATCTCGTCGGGCATCAGAGACTTTTTCCATAAACGGTTCAAAAACTTTACTTCCAGTACATTTAACGAAGCTATATGTCTTAGTAACTTCCATTCCATGCTCAAGATACCACTTTAGAAGAGGTGCGTATATAAGAATTTTTCTCCAAAATAGCTACCAATAAGCTTGCGTGATCGCTTTGCTTGATTTTTTCTATCCTTCGTTTGATTGTACTCGAACATATGCGATCCGATGACCCCTCAGTCGGCTCAATCTCAATGTTTTTAAATATAGGGGTCATCTCCGAAAAGTAGTCTTTTAAGTGCTCTGGTGTTCGAATATCACACTCGAGGAAACCGAAGATCTTATCATTAACTATATCATCAACGATTCCATCATAAACCTCGATAGTAGTTAATCTACCGGTAGGCATATCGTTACCGAGGCACCATAGATAGAGAGCGTTCGCATCATAGCCAATGATCTTTTTACAGAGCTTACCTCCACGAATCTTAGTTTCATTACGCTTAGCGTATCGATTGAATATAATGGAAGGACCACCTGCAATGTTTCTCTTCATCATAGAGTAGATCTCCTTTTGCTCTTCATCGATAGAATGAACTAGATAATCAGCATTGTATTCAAGTTTCTTCTTGTACCTGAAACCACTAATCGACATATCTTTTCGAGCGACGTTGCATGAAATACATGTGATCATGATGTTACTATTGACGTGTCCAATTTTGTTATTAAGACGATCGACTGATGCTGTTTCAACCGTTAAAGGTGAGTAGCACAGCGCGCATAGATACTTCTGATCGTACATAACAGTATTAACGCGGCCGTAAGTCATATCGAATTTACGATTAGCTCGCTCATCTTGAACTCTATAACCACAGAATCTTTCATGTGGGAAATCAAATCCTTCGGCGCCTATTCTAGGTCTCTTCTTAAGATTGTTGAAGCTCGTTTGATACATGATTCGCTCAGCTAAACCAGGTAAAGATACACCATCATTAAACATATCTAGTCCAAAACTCGTAAAGAATTCTTTCTGCCTCTGAATAGCTAAACAGAATGGACGCACATCTTGATTGTTATACCAAATAAGAAGATCTCTGATGGTTTTCATATCATGATACTTCCAAATGAATTGTAGATATTTGTAATCTTTATCTTCAATCTTTGTATTTTTAATCTACTGTCAAATGCTGATTGAGGAGGTAGTTTAGTTTCATTGAGAACATCGAAGCTTGTCATGTATTCGTACGGAAAGTGACCTTTAGTCAAACCACAGGTACATTCGATTTTGTTATCGCATTTGCAGCCACCGAGATAGGTAGTCAAATAGCTATCGAGAGATGTACCAGGAGGACAGTAATTTGAAATATCTAGCATTTTGAAATTGTCTGTAGAAATGCACATATAGCTTGGATTTTTGATGACTGATTTTATTTTACCATGAAGCGCCTTGAATAGTTCATTTTTGTTCAAGTGGATATCGTAACCACCGCTATTGAAGCCAAGTATAGGGATTTGCATAAGTCGTCTCCTTAGCTTAATCAAATCACCATCGACAAATGTACCTTTCGCGTTCTCTACTTGATATTCACTATCAAAATCATCATAATTTAGGATATAATCGTTGAAGTCCTTGAAATCACCTAAATTGTTTTCTAAATTGATTAGATAGTCTTCACCCTTATCTTTGTCTATAATATCTCTGAAAACATCTTCAAACGTGTCAATGTTATAAATCTGAATATTGCGAACACCTCTCTCAATATTTATGAACATTCGTTTAATGAGATTTTCTGGAGATTCATCGATGATGCAGAATGCTTTTCCAGTTAGACTATCGCCCAAACTAACTGAAACAGGAATATGCTTATTAATGAAAATAGTACTTTCGCCGTGTTTCTCTCCGATTGGTTTTAGAATAGCCTCGAAATCATAAACCATGAAATGTTCCATGACATGAGCATTATCAATCCTATGTCCTGTCAGAAGTTCATGTTGTCTAATGACTCCATATTTCCTTAGAATTTTCTTAATGAAGTTTTCCTGAGGTGAATAGATGGTCGGCTCTTTAGGAAATGAAAGAATATTAACCTCTTCACACCGATTCTTCTTATGATTTCTACGCTCCTCTTGAGTTTTGAAAATCATTTCACACTTCGGGCATTGATACTTCTTTTGAAACATATCAATATGAGTGATAAACATTGCGTGACCATCATGTGAAAGTATGTTGATTCGGTCGTAGCTTTTACTAGATTCACGAATACGTTCGACATCACCAGTTTCAACATCCATCTTATAGACGTGAATAGCGAGTTTAAAGCATTCTTCAAATTCATCACACTCCATAATATCAATTGGCTTGAAGTTTTTAAAGAGACCAAGCGAATACTCAACCCCTTATACTCGCAATACTTCTTGAAAGCTTCTTTAACATTTGCAAGCATGTATCTTCGATCTTTCTTTTTATCATTTTCTAGTTGGTATGCTACACAATGAAAGACGCATTTGTTGTTCGTTTTAGGAAAGTTGATGACATGTTTATTTTTCTTGATGATATCAGGAATTAGAGCATCACTGTCACCGAGACGATGATCTCTAAAGTAAATAAATACTTGAAACGCAGTAATCTGCTTTAGCAGATATCCTGAAGATGGATATTTTAATCTACCAGCAAGCTCCATTGATCTGATTTCGCTGATAACTTTTCTTTGAACATCTTCCTTGCTGTTAATAGCAACTGGCTTATCGAAAACTGACGTGTTACCAATATGAGGATACCAGTACGGAGTATCATTTTCGTCAGTTTTACTTTGTAGCCTGTATCCGAGCGAAATGTTAACTTTGTAAGCCTGCTTTTGCGAAGTTAGGAGGTTCTCAAGCTTATCGTAAAATTCTCCAGCCGGAATGTACTCATATGTATGAGTCTCACTATGGAGACTTTTTGTAAAGCGGTAAGCCGGATCATCCTTGTAATCAGGTGAAAGATGCTTCTTTAAATCATCCATAGGCACTTTGTATTGCTTAGCAACTAGTTGCTTATTTTTTAATTTGGTTACATCGCCGATGTAAACCATCCTTTCGGTTCGTCCACGCACCTTGACGCGGAAACTGGAACCCCATTTGATGTACGGAATACCGATTCGTCTAAGTCCTTCGAGTTCGTATCCGAGCATGGTTATATTTCGCTTGTTATATTATCTTGTAAAAATCCTTTATATTATAAGATCTCCCCTTAGAATGGACTTTATATTGTAAAAGATACAAAAAAATATTATTTAATTAATTGATTTCTGTAGCAACTTGTTCATTTTCGGGTGCTACAGCACTTGTAGGTGTGTCATTCGGAATTTGAACTCTAGATTGTCTATTGTTGCGCTTACGTTGACTGATTTTGTCGCGATGCAAATCATCATAAGCTTTTGCTTAGCTAGTCGTGTTTCACGTGTCTTAAGATAGTAACGCTTCTGTACTGCTTTGATGTTATCCTTCATGGCTTGGTAATATTCGCTTGAGTAAGTCATACTTATTATATACTAGCACTTTTTATTTGTCAGAATCAAAAATAAATTGAGTCGGATAGAAAAAAATATTGGTTTAATTACTTAAATCCACCAAGTTCTTTACCAGTAGCAATCCATGATCTTAGTATTTTCGGGTCATCCATGGTATTAGACCATGCTTTATGTTTTGGAAAAGAGCAATGGTGTGCATAATTCCAACGCTTTGTAGATTTTCCGCAAGGACATGAAACAACGTCAGGAGGGTTAGCATCGAAAATAGCTAAAATCATTTCCTCTGCCTTATTAACATCTGATACAGAACCTGGAAATTGGCTTAGTGGATGACTGGAACATCTATCTTTAGATGAAGCCTTAGGACATAGTTTTCCATTTCTCATAATGTAGTTGCACATCGCTAATATCAAAAGTTTATTTATATACTGAGTAGTTTAAACATCAGGATCAGACTTTATTAATTATGATCTTGATATTTAAATATTTATATTAAGGTAGTACTTGGTCAAAAATGTGTTGTCAGATTTGTATGTGAGATTTTTCGGCGACATTGGTGTATATTAAGTATATTTTACCTCCTATGAATATTAGGTATTTGATTCTGTATTTGAATCCTTGTAGTTAAAAGGAGCCTTCTATTCTATATATGGTGTCTAGCAGTCTTGCCATTGTTTTCACCTCCTATGGATATTAGATATTTGATTCTGTATTAGAGTTCTTGTAGTTAAAAAGAGCATTCTCATCAATATAAGACATCTAATAACACTCTCGTCGTTATCTTCTGTTTTATACTTCTTTATACCTTTATATACTTTCACAATAAAAAAATGGTTTAAACGATTGTTTAATGCGGTATTTTCATCTTGAATGGGTAAAAATCCATTCGGCTCTAGATGTGGTGCCGCTCTATGCTGCTCAGGATGGTGAAGCCGTGTCAAGAGATGCCCATGGGGTCACCAAGTCCGCACCCCGCGTACCAGAGATAGCATCGTTGCATCCTGCTACTGACGTTGTGGACCCGGAAGACCGTATAGTTGTGTCCAGGAGTGTGGACATCCCTCATACAAAGCGGAGGAAGACCACCACAAAAGCCATCAGAGACTGGCTGCTATCTCATCATGCAGCACTCGGACACGTGTTCGCATTTTTGCCGTAGAGGCGAAGGAATGGCCGGTTGACGATTTAGCACAATAGGGCGCCAGAGAGGCTCACTGGGAACAAGTACACGCATTGCAGCGAATCGCCACAGGTGCCAAGATGCCCGCTTCAACGCGGCAGTACTGCACAGAATGGATCGCTGCCATCATGGAAACAGTTGAATACCAATCCACCACATACGTTTTGGCACGATCGCCAGACAAATGGCGAGGTGGGCGTCGCCCAACGGATGCCGTGCGCGACCAGCATAAATTTCAGAGAATATGTGGAAAATAATCCACGTGATCCCGCATGTGGTCAGCGACTGGCGCATGACACTAATGGGTAGAGCACCGAATTGAGCGAGGGCTACCTGATTCGAGCAATTTGCTTTCTTGCAGACGCTCTGCGAGGAAACAGTGCAGTACAACGACTGGAGTGCCGCACTGCTCATTCCGAACGGGAAAATTTGGTGTATAGGCAGCGAGGACGGTGGCTCCGACATCGGTGTGGAGGATCGGAATTAACGGCACTACAGTGACCGGCGCGGTTGCTGGGGGACAGCAGCAGGCAACTGACGAGAGCCAAACGCGGGCTCGATTACTATAAAAAGAAGAAGCAACCAGAAAATTCAACAAGGGACGAATCCTCGACAAAATTATTGGAAAGATTGGACAACGGGTCCGCCAACTACGAAACAACCACCAAGATGCGAGAACCCAAGCCGACATGAGACAGCATTTCGCCGCAGTGGCGCGGAGACAAAAGCAATTGCTGTTCAGAGAGGCATTTAAGGACGCCATGTTGCAGAGCTCAAAACGACAACGTGAGCAGGATAAACAGGCAACAAGGAGATATATATTGGGACGGCTGCGATGTACCCCGAGAAACGAACATTTTACTTCATCACCCAAAACGCCAACGGCCTTGGAGCCACACCAGTGACTGGTTTAACGCGTTTGCCCAGAAAGACAGCAATGGGAGATCGGACGTTACTGTCATATAAGAGACGCACGTGGAACAGTGCGAGGTCGCCTATCACGAACAACTTTATGTGGGACGATAGGGATTCCGGCGAGGCAGAGACCAACTCAAGTATTCCTTCTATGCACCGTCGAAAGACAGAATGGGCGGGGTGGCAATACTGGTAGATCCCTTCGGGGCGTTCACAAACGCGGAGGCCGCGCTCCAGGACAATTGGTCGCCGCATTTCATGGCGATAGAGGGGCTGCTGGGTGGAAAGCCAACACTGGTATGTAACGTGTATGCATCAATTGGGTACGCGGCACGCGCAGCACTGTTTGCACGGCTGCGGGGTATCACCATCCCGAAGGACAGAGAAATCATCGTAGGCGGCGACTTCAACTGCACGCTGGACGAGACGGCAGATCGGAGCCTTTTTGTTTGGGCAACGAGTCATCAATCTGCGGGATTACAACAACTGATTGCGCAGTGGGGACTGCTGGACTCCGTGGCGGTCGCATGACCTTCTCAGTGGCGGCCGGAGGAGCTGATCCACCACCACCACACACATATCACTGCAATATGCCAGGTAAAGGCAATGCGTCATCGAGGCTGGACCGATGGTATGTGTCTGTCAACACGCTGCTGTGGGTTGAAATAGTACAGGCTGGGGCCACGGCCGATCATTACTGCGCCAAGATTCGTATGCGGTCCTTAGATGACACCATAAGAATTAAACGACCAGCGCGGGTGCACCCGCCACCGGCATATGCGGAGTCAGTGGTCCACGACATGACCACGCGAGTGCTACGAGACTTCCTCGATAAACTGACCGCTGAACAGCATTCAGCTTCGCAGACTGCAGAACTATGGGAGGAGCTAAAGACGGAGATGGTGCGACAGACACGTGTATGCATCAGAGAACGGCGTCGAACGCGAAGGCGGGCTATGAAGCAGAAGCTATTGCGGCTAATCAACCAACAGCGACGCCATCAGGACTCTTTGAGAGGGAGATGCCGACGATAGAGAGCATCACCGACGAACTGGACGGGATGTCGCTAGAGGAAGACGGCGGCGGCCCAACACGGGCAGCACGACTAAGAATGGCCATCGCTGATTGCAAACGCCGAGCGCCGACTTCGGCAGAAAGAAGTAAGTTATTCACCGAGGCGACGCACTGGTCTGGCAAGACCACGAAACAATTATTTCGACGAGTCTCTACAAAATTTGCCGACAATACAATTTATCGTCTACAACCTGTCCAGGGGGCACCGTCGCGGAGGTGCACGAGAAAGCGGACATTCTGGCCGATGCCTGGACCCCAATTTGCAACAGCCACCCACTCAGATGGAATACGTAGAGGAAGTAGCCGAGTGGACGACCACTGCGGACTCATCGGCAGCGGAGTTGACCGCCTGGCAGAGGACATCACATAGGCGGAGGTGGAGGCGGCACTGACGGCATGCAAGCCCGGGAAGGCTGTGGGCCCTGACCGACTGGGCAATGGCTGGTACCGAGATTACGAGGAGTGGCTGGTGAAGATATTGACCATCATGTACAACATGTGGTATGACACGGAATCTTCCCTGCGTCGTTCCTCGAGGCGGACATATTTTGCCTTAAAAGGAGGCGATAACAGTAACGCGCTCAACCACAGGCTTCTGGTCTTACTCAACACGGATCATAAAATGTTCATGAGGATATTGGCGAGCCGAGCGAGTCCAACGCTGCCGGACCAGATACATCGGAACCAAAATGGTTTCGTGCCCGGGCGAACAATCCACGAAACGCTATGACGCCGCGCAACGCATGGTGATCGCAGATCCGGAACAGAAGGCAGCCATTGCAATGCTGCTGGATTTTAAAAAGGCGTATGACTCGCTGGCCAAGGCCTATTTGGTCCGAATCCTGCGGAAGAAGGGGTTCCCGAACAAGTTCATACAAACGATTGACACACTGCATACGGGCACGACGGTGCGGTTCCTCGCCAATGGACACACCTTCCGCAGAATACCACGAGTGGAATCCGACAAGGCTGCCCACTCGCGCCCATGCTCTTTATATTGGCGCTAGATCTCCTGAACCGAAAACTCGACGGCTTCCACGTCACACGGGAATTATATTACAGTCGGATGCCGGATCACTGGAGTTGCGAGTCGCGGGGTACGCGGACGACACGACGACATACCCGCGTGACCCGGCCGACATTCCGCAGCTGCTAGAAGATCTGACATCCTCGGAAAGGCATCCGGCTTGGTTGTTAACACGGCGAGACTCAAGTAATCGCGCTCCACCCGACGGGTCCAGACGACGAAGCCCCACTATTGCACACAGTGACATATCTTCCGCGGGAGGAAGCGTGTCGATACTTGGGATTACAAGTTGGCAGCAACGAAAAACACCCCGGTCGTGGACATTGGCAGCAAAGCGATTGCTGGCGCGACTAAACCTAGCATCTCGCAAAATCTGACGATCGCGCAGCGGAGCCTTATTGCCAGCGCTATTATCATACCAAAGCTCTTCTACGTAGCTCGATATGAATGGCCGTCCGCTGCAGACGTCAAGCGTCTGAACAAATGCACCAGCAACTATGTATGCAAGGTGCGTTCAAGGACTCAGGATCGGCAGCTCACCCATGGGTCAACAAGGATATAGCCGTACTTCCCGTTAAGGAAGGGGAGGCTGGCCATCCCAGACCTCAGGGTGGAGTTGTATGCGATGGTTGCGGCCACGGTACACCAGTGGGCAGAACTGAGCACGCACCAGAGCCACATTGTTGGGGATATTTTATTCCACAACGGAATGGCGCCGAAGATGTATATCACTCCGGAGTATGCTACGTGCGACACCCAACCCACCCGACGGCAGGGCTCATTATGGGCGACAGGACGGCACGTCCTTGGGCTGGCTGGAGCAACCAAACCAGTCGGCCGACTGGGAGGCATCACCACTACTGGACCGACTGCGCCGTCTCGAGGCGAAAAGTTTACAACCCTCTGGACAACCGGAAAACTCACGGTCACCGCAGTGGCGGGGACTGCCAGAGGGACACCTGCAGAGAAGTGCCAGCTGGAATGGCTACCATACGCGGACATGGATACACTGATAGTGCAGGGCTGCGACGGCTCGTGGATGACGCTTGCAAAGGCTTGCGGGAAAACCTCGGCAACGAACACCAACATTGAGAATGTGGTCACATGGAAGAAGACGGCGCACGGCACAGCGGAGTTCGAGTTTGCCGGGACGTGGAGGGCCCGCCAGATCGTCGACGAGCTGAACTCCTCGCGACTACAATCCCAAAAACTATCCCACTATACTAACTACAAGGGTGTTCCCTGACGAACTAACGATCAAAGCGGCACCGACAGACCACCCGATAACGTTTACACTACAAGGGGGTGACAGGAACTCCATGTGCAAACAACGCACACAGGAACGTGCGCAATAGTGCCGGTGGAAGGACACACAGCACTCACGAAGGCGATCCGCACAATGTTAGTTCCGGTGAGCGAGTTGCAGGCGGTGCAACCGCACCCACGGTTGGTGTGTCTATGGGCGGGACGGCGGAGATGGACCCGGTCTCGGCGGGAATACAAGGAACGCATCGCGGCTGCGGCCCGCAGACGCGGGACCATCAAATTAAAAGACCGACAAAGCACATGGAGAGAACACAGCGCGACTGCAGCAAACGGGCCGACAGAGCTGGAGTGGGCGCATTTGCGGAGAGTGGTGGGAATCAATCCGTGGGGAGCAAATACTGTACAGGCTGAAGGCTCACGAATTTTCAGTATACGATGTGCCCAATGGTAAGATCGGATGTCCCCACGAAGCATGCGTACATCGACTGGACATCGATTTGCATTACGTTTTTGGGATTGTGAGGCGGCGCAGCAATTGCAAGAGGCTTTCCTTCGACCTGGCGCCAGCTTGGCATGGATGATAAGGGCGCTGAGCTGGCGGTGTTTAGTCTGAGGCTGAAGGGGATACCAGCGGGAGTGTGGACCATCGCGCAGGAACCACACCTCCAACATCCAACGGAGAAAACGGCAATAGCGGAGGACCTTTCAAATGCAACCGAGGACTGCTGGAGAGTGGGGATGGTGACCTACCTAAACGCAGTCTGGCGGTGGCGAACCAACGATTTCGACAATTTAAAGTCGGTGCCGGCGGCGCAACTGGCAAAACTACAGACGAGACTCAGCCAAGCGTACTCCGTAATCGCGTGGCATGCTAGGGAGGCGGTCAAGCAGGCAATACTGGGAGGGCGGCGTGGTTACTGAGCCAGCAGCTAATTGCACGGAATATGCTCGCGATCCCGGCCACGCTGACCGACACAAGGGCGTGTACCTCCTATTCTTCGATGGCGGCTTCAGGAGAAACCCTGGTCCGGGCGGGAGTGGAGCGGTGATCCTGTGGGTGGGCGCTTGTGCCGAAACGAACAGAGTCTGCTGGCTAGGACACATGTCGAATGCCAGTAACCGAACAACAAACAACATGGCGGAGAACATGGGGCTATTGACCGGACTTAGGGCATGTGCATCCAAAGGATATTCACCGGTGTACATTATCGGGGATAGCAAGATGATCATTTCGCAGCTCCAGAGACGCAAGCCCCCAAAAGCACCGCATCTCAAGAACATCTACTGGCAGAGCCGGAGGCTGGCGGATACTTTACAGATCATACAGTGGCAGCACCATCTATGAGAACACAACAAGATGGCGGATAAACTCGCGAACATAGCGATGGACACGAAGTCAAGTGCACAGGAACACATGACCGAGGAACAACAAAAACATGCAGCGGTGGTCGCAGGTGCTGCAACACCAAAAGGGCGATGTGGAGCAGTGGCGCAACAGCGCCAGCACAACGGACCAGGATGGAGCAGTGAGGAATAGTAAGTTTGGATCGATGTGGTCCACCCGAGATATGAACTTAATCGAGTGACGGATTGACTTAGCTGAGCATCTGCTGTGACCCATTTAAATCCGGCTGACCAGAATTAGCCAGCCAGCCGAGTCGTTACATAGGAGCTCGGCGAAGGGTCGTTGAGATTTAAAACGACCTCACTTCATTAGATATTTGTATCGAGGATTAGGAAACTATTAGGAGGGGTCCCTTAGGACTCCCGGCAGATAAAGATAACAGAGCAGAATTTTCTAAGTCCAAGACAAGGTGTGTACACTGTCCGGTAAGTCCCTGCGCGGGCTGGATTATGCCTGCCGTCGACACCCGGGAGGCATAGCTTGTAGGGTTTTGACAGGTAGCGCCAAGAGATCAAGGTCGGCCCGGGAAAGGGCGTGTCTCGCTTCGTGCGCTCAACAAGTCTCGCTGACTCAGCGAGCCGGTACGCCGGATAGCCCGGGTGCCGTGACACTTCTAGCCGAGAAGCCTTTGCTCTCGGTGACCCGTAAAAGCGCTAGCGCACCGTCGTCCGTCTTTTGGCGGAGGGCACGGGGTTTTCCGGAAGTCAGCTAGCTCAGCTGGCTTCCGACGTTTGACTGGCTTGATTGCCTGGTCTCAGCGACTGCGAGACACCACTGTCCCGGCTGGGCCGAACCGCTGGGGGCAACTCAGCGGCCGGCCAACAAACACCGACCTGACTCGGCGATTGTTGTGTTTCTTGCTACTGGGATATCCATATCTGACGATTTGTGTGTTCTGCAATACCACAGCAATGATCGACTACACAGGGCGGTAATTTGACGCTACACCCGCAATTAAGAGGAAGAGGACGCACGTCCGACAGGGGCAGAGTACAATAGGGCAGAGCACAAGAACGGATGGAAGCTAGTGGACGACCAAGGGACGAACACTAGGACGGGCATAGGAAGTCGTTAGAAAGGCTAAATGACATCAATGCACCTCACTGAAAAAGAAAAAAAACAATACACATCTTACCACAACCTTTGATGCTTACTACCGTCTTACCCCGCATATTATGCATGCGTGCTATTAATGAATAGAAGGCTGTATGTGTGTTATATTCGTGTACTACACCTATGTGCTGTACATCGAACCAATAGCAAAAGTCGGACGAAATGCGTGGGTCATGGAATCTGGCTTGGACCTGACAGCTTAATCAACCCGACTCGATTCATACCCACCTGTATGCAGTTCACACGACTGTTGTGGTTTGTACCGGGTCTTTCTTTTGCCGGTGGCTGCGTTGTAGGCGCATGTTTGTCAGTCCTTTTGTTACGTACATATTTACCTAAATGGGATGTCTCTTTGAAAGTGCACGAGTATTACGAGTCGTTCGCTGCTTGTGATCTTGGCGACGGTAAAATGAAAGTAAAGAGACGACCTAAAAAAATGCGGCTTTCAAACTAAATGAAAGACACTGACTGTGAATTTACGAACGTATTGTTTGGTTAGAAATCATCAAACAAAATCTTGAGCCATGTGTTACATTAAGCAGGGTGTTCAAAACGAGGTTTTCAATGCTCTAAAATGAAAAAGATAGTCTCTATAAAACACATATGTCTTATATGCGGGGCAAGACGGTTAGCATTTTCGCATTTGCTTGGTGTTCATAAGCAACCTGTGCAACGTTTCAAATTGGTCGACAGACTGAACTAAAATATAACTTCGATGTGCTAACAGCGTATAATTAATTTCAGCAAGACCAATATTGGCGGTCTATAATTTACGTCTTCAAGCTGCTACTCATTAACATGCCATGCATAGACAGAAAGTCCGTGTAACAACTATGCAGTTTTCGTGTTTTTCATGACCGGCAGATGGATAACTAATTGCGGAATGAACCGATGCAGGCTGGGACTTGCATCACAGCTACATACCCATGAAATAGAATGCCTGGTGAAGTTTCGCGGCGAGAAGTCGAGTGGTCCGTTGTTAACGCAGAGGATGCCTCCAACTTGCCAACTTCCAGCAGCTACGAATTAGCCCGTTTTGAGATCCTAAATCACCTAAACTAAATGCTTAAGATATAAACGTTTCTGCGGACTTTTAGAGTGGGTCTAGTGGAGGGACCAAAATAAAAGCTGGACCTCCATTTACTAACGCCGTGGACACCTTTTAAGAGACGACAACCAGCCGGAACAAATTTCTGCGCAGCGCCATTCTGGCTGATCTACTTGGCATTTCCACCTGAATCTGCGTCTGCGCTCATTAATCTGGTGTATTCCATGGCGCAGCGAGGGAATTGTGTTTTCCACTTCAAGCGGTATTTCGGTACGTACCGGTACATACCGGTACGCCAACCCGGTTCAGACCCAGGCCGCTGGCTGCAGGCCACCCGATCGATGAACGCATGGCGTTCCCCTCACTTTGAATCAAGAAGAACGCCACGCAAGCCAAGAAAGACCCGCCTCTCCTCGTCCCTTATCGCATTGAGCTGATGGTTATTGCATAAGCTCCCATGAATGTAATTTTCGTTTGACCCCTACAGCGCATTAGTGGAAACATCAATATATATATTGCATAAATCTTAAATCCTAACTCCTGTTTCCATGACCTGCCTAAACCCAGCTATGATAATTGCGGGTAATTCTTACGCGAATCGTCTGTTACTATTGTGATTTCGGTCAAATTTGGCGATCTGGCTGTTCTATTCTCAAGTCAAAACCGATCCAATACAAATCCAAGTCATTTTGCGAAATCGCCCCAAACTAATAGGGTAGCATAGTAACCTCTCGTCTAAGTGCGACTCGCTGCTACTTATAGATTTGTATGGCTTGGTCAATTGGCGGATTCAACCAATCGACCACGGAAATTTCGAATTGAACGCACAATAACAACGTCAATTCAAAGACGACACGGCAATAAGTTGAGCTACTCCCACGCATTTTCATCATCAACGATCTTGTAGGCACGGTCGTGTTCATTTTAAATAAAGGAAACGAATAGCTTGCAATAAAAACATTTTTTAAGTAAACCATTTTTTATTTATTGCAAGCAATTCGTTTCCTTCAACGGGCAAACTTGCAAAGTTGTTGTCTCTGATAGTCGATATCAGACCGCACAGACTCTTTCCTACCGCTGTCTATGTCCATCCTTCTCCATCGCTTTATCACCTTATTCACATATACAGCCCCTCTTCAACCCGATCCGAAAGATCGAATCATCTTTCATCTTCAGTCTCTAAATCTCCGCCAACCGCCAGCATGAGCGGTAAGTGCGTTGTCATCCAGGCCTCTCTCTCTCTCTGTTTACATGACGCCTTCTGACCGCGTTCCCCTCCCAGGCGCTTACGAGGTCATCGAGCTGCTCAGCAGCAGCTCGTCCTCATCCTCCAGCGACGACGAGCGCGTCACGCGGCCGCGGCCCTGCCCAGCAGCAGCAGCAGCGAGCGCGACGACCACCGAGAGCAAGAAAAGCACTTTTCCCGCAATAAAAGCAATTGAATCGCTCCTCCGTAGCCAATCAGCGACGCCGAAAGCGCGTGCTGAGCAGCAGCGAAGACAGCAGCGATGAGAGTGAGAGAGAGAGGAAGAAGGCGAAGAGCCGAGTGAAGAAGCCGCGCGTGGTGCAGAGCGCGCCGGCGCGGCCTGCTGCAGCCTCGAGGACGAGGTCTGGCGGTCGCGGGGACGACGAGATGCGGCAGATCGCCAACAGCATGTCGTACAGCGAGCTGCAGGCCCAGGAGCAGGCCATGGCCAGGCTGCTGAACCAGAACGCGCGGCGAGCAAAAATCCAGCAACAGCAGCACAAAAAGACGCCGAAGGGTCGAAGTGAAGGTGGAGCTCGCTCGTTCAGTGATATGGAGGAAGTGAGGGGAAGTGGGTTGCAGGCGCAGACGCAGGTTGACGATGCGCACAAAGCGAGGAAGTCGGCGAGACCGGCGAGGCCGAGATTCAGTGAGAGTGAGAGTGATGATGAAAGTGAGGAGAAGGACGACGAGTGGGAGGACTTCCGAAAGAAGTCAGCGAAACGCGAGGCGAGTCGGAAGCAGAAGGAAACTGCGGTGAAGAGGACCAACCTCAATGTGCGACTGGTACCCAAACATCCGAAAATTCACAAGGCTCTAGAGTCTCGTGTGAAAAGCGACGGGAGGGAATTGAAGGGCCCTCAGAAAACTGCTAGGAAGATGCAAGTGGTTCAGCAGACGGCCCGAAAATTTGCTGGTAAAAGCATGCAGGGTTTGATGGGGACACGGCGTAGCAGTAGCAGCTCCAGCGAAGAGGAGAGTGAAGGGGAAAGTGACGAGTTTGACATTCTGCCACTGACGCAAAAAACACCGAAGGTTTCAAGCAACCACCACCCGAAGTCAAGCACTCAGAACAAAGGCAGTGCTGAACGGTCAACTTCGTCTGCGTCTTCAGGCAAGCCTTCCATGCAAGAGCATGCTTCTGCTGCTCATGTTAAAAGTGGAACGTCTCAAGCCGCCTTGCGTGTTGCTCTCCATGGTACGAGTGAGATGCAGCTGATAGCGGAAGAAATGTCTTTCAGCGAGTTGCAAGCACAGCAGCAAGCGCTTGCATATTTCCGTGCACAAAAGAAGCGCCGGACACCGAGCACGCCTACCTCCCATGAAGCTAGAAATGGCGCTCAAACGCCGAACAGCGCTAGTCGCCGGGCTCGAATGGGTGGCAATCAGAGTGCAGCAACACCGCCTTCTTCGTCGGTTTCCTATGTCTCGCCCCCATTGCGAAACGGGTTTTCAGTGCCCACAGCGGAATCTGTTTCGGCCGCTGGTGACAAAGACTCCCATCCCGAGGCGCCTTTAAAGCCAGTAGTCCACTCTACTGCATGGCGGCGGTTAGTCTTCGCAGATTCGCCTCTGAATATCCTCGACGCATCCTTAAGCCCGTATTCCCCTGGTGAGTGAGCAGCGGCCCAGTATACTCTGTGGAGTTGGATGTGCGTATCACAAAACTCTAACAATTACCACGCATGTTCTTTAGGATCCGACAAGCCACTCTGGGACTATGATGAGACAGGAAAACTCAAGGAAAAATGCAAGTTCGTCGCCTCCGTTGGTCAAGGTGTTGCCATTACCGAAGAAAACTTCGCGATCGAGGTACTTTAGTGCGGATGGGGTTTTCTTGCAACACCCTAGTGTCTGTTCTTTCGCGATCGGTCAACTAATTATTTTTCCTGCTTCGCTTGCAACTAGCCGCCAAGTCAGAAGGAAGTCGACAGACAAGTCCGCGAGCTAGTGGAAGAGGAATTACCTTATATAAAACGCTGTCATGCACGGCGAGTGCATCACATCTTGCGTGATACTCGGAAGCACGTGTCGGAGTATCTTGGTGTCCACAAGCTTCTTCGTGGTGAACTATACAGGCGCTTACAATGGTCAGAGATCGCGAGTGAGTAGTTCCTTGTCTTGTCTGTACTGTTGGGCATGTCATCTGATAACGTTCCTGTATAGTGACAGCAACTCACTCGTGTCTCTCCGCGAACTGCTGACGGTTATTTGTTTGCGTACTCATTTTTGCGTAGATCACCAATCGTGGCTCGATATTTCCCCAATTGAGCGCGTTACAGCAAAGAGGATGCTTCAAAACCCCACTACAGCCCGGCCATACAATTCCTTGGTAGGAGATGTGCGCTACTTCGTCCACCGAGACCCTACGACTTTCGAGACTATTGTCTATCCAGAAACGGTCACTCACCTGGCTAATGACATTACCGCCATTCGTCGGTCCTTCACCATGATCGGTGTCCGAAAAATGACTACGTGGAGGACGATCCTATCTTGCGATATGTACCTTATTTAGGTGACGGCCAGCGTATGATCATTGACAACGACCTGTACACTGAAACAACAATGAGCAAAGAACGACGGATCGCTGTGTTTGGAGAGGGCGAGGAACTAAAGGTGCTAAACCCTGGCGCAAGAGATGACGAGATTATGGAGTATCTGCTTCGTGTAGTTGTGGGAAAATGCGGTGCATCGGAGGAAGTATTTCTGGCGCTTCAGAACGAAGCAGGATTTGACCGACCACGCATCGACTATTGTGAAATGCAAAAGGATTATAAAGTTGAGCAACGAACTGCGAAGCGGATCGCGGAGACTCGGAAGTTGATCGCTCATTCACAGGACCTATCTGCTAACGAAGAATCCGTTGAAGTGGACTTTACGCCATATATCGAGATCCTACGAAAACTTGCGCATCCGTATTGGTTTCTCCGGAACAGGATCAAGCCTCAATCTTTAGCCATTCGACTACAGCCACCAATGTCCGTTTTTGAGTCAAGCTACGTTCGTTACCCGAACGCACTGGGCATTCGTGATCGTAATTCTTACGACGGCCTGATTGAGTGGCACCGTGATCTGTTCTGTCGTCGCTGCTATACGTATGACTGTTCTGAACATGGAATTCAGAACCCGCAGCGTAGCCACCGTGCCGACCCTATTAACCCGATGGTAACTGTTTCGGGTATTGTACTTAAAAGCCGGGATAATAGCTTGCCAGGAAATGACTTAGGTGCAGAAGAGACCTCAAAGGTCTTAAAGTCATCTGAAACTCACGTGGACGTGATTGAGCTTGTAGACAGCTCTTCTTCGGACGATGAGCCCGTTGTAGACAAGGCCCAGGATGATGCGACTCATTCAGAGCAACCCTTTCGCCGATCGAGACGATCCCAAACGCGGATTAGCTCACTGGCGAGTGCTAGTTTGCAAATTCAAGAGAAGATGCAAGAAAGCGAAAGAATTTTTGAACAAGAAAAGCGAAGAAAGCAGCGCGAGAAATTTGCGCGAGCTCCTGACAACTCAGAGTACCTGGACAATTCGTATCTTCCAGCTGTCACAGATACGTTAAAAACACTGTTGGCAAAGACACAACCGTGCAGCCCCACATGCTATATATCTGCTGCGAGCAGTGAATCGGGGACACCATCTCGCCATCACGAAGTTTTAAGTCAAGTGGATTCTGTGCTAGTCCGGAAGCTGGCATCAACCTTCGGGTCGAATTCATGCGTGGTGTCGGCAATCCTCAGTAGCCCACGCTGCACGTGCGCACAAATCTCTAAGTTCTTAGTGGAGGAGAAAAGGAGAAGGGATAGTGGGGATGACTTGGGGAACGAGCACGATGTGTTGACACCAAGGCGACAGAAGCATGGCAGACGACAGAGCGGAGGTGTAGGAGGGAACAGGTCTTTGGCCAAACGTGTTCGTGAACAGCGCACCTACGACCGCGAGAAAAAGAACAGCTTTGAACCGTGCAACCATGATGGAGTATGCGATGAAACATGCGCTTGCACGCTGCGCGGCCACCCCTGCAACAAGACTTGTTCTTGTCCTCGGGATTGCCCCAATCGATTCCAGGGGTGCAAGTGCACAACAGGGAATTGCCGTACGCCTTCCTGCCCCTGCTTGAGTGCTGGTCGAGAATGCGATCCAGACTATTGCTTCAAGTGTGGGGCCTGTGATGCAGCAGTGATGGTGTTTCACCCCGAGTTTGACTCACAGAGTTGCTACGACATGAATATATGCTGTAACGTGAACATGCTGCGCAATAACAACCAAAAAAGGTGGGCGTTGCGTTCTCAGCAACGCATGGTTGGGGTGCATTTGCCCTTGAACGAATTCGCAAAGGAGAATTCGTACTGGAATACACAGGCGAGCTGATTTCAGACCAGGAAGCAGAACGGCGTGGAGCAATCTATGACCGCAAGCGTGTAAGCTACCTGTTTGGGGTAAACAGCGATTTCGTGGTGGACGCAGCAAGGAAGGGTAACAAGGCAAAGTTTGCCAATCACCGGGCGGCGGAAGATGCAAATCTAGGTGTTAAAATCGTTGTGGTTAACGGAGAGCACCGTATCGGGCTTTATGCGCGAGAGGCTATTGAAGTGGGCGCTGAGCTGTTTTTCGACTATGGCTACACGCACGATACCGCTCCGAAGTGGAGTCAGCAGGATCATCTTGAGGCTGAACACAAGCGTGCGTACGAGATCGTTGACGATGAAAATGAGTGGGAGTAAGTTGCTCAACTGATTACCTTGGTACTTGGTGTTGTGTAACCTTTGAATTGACGCTGGTACATGATATGTCCTGTTGTCGTGAGCAGGCAGTGGGAGTAGCAGCTTGAAGACATATTGACCGCCAATTGGTCTTGCCGAAATGAATTATACGTAAGTACGTCGAAGTCGAATTTAGCTGATTTTGTCGACCAATTTGAAAAGTTGCGCAGGTTGTTGGCGATTATTCATGAACACCAAATAAATGCGAGGACAGAATCAAAGGTTGTGGCAAGATGTGTATTACTTCTCCACAAGACTCGTCTCTCAGCTCATCGCATTACCATGGACAGCTTTATCAAGTTGACCACGATCACCCTACAGCCACCTGCCGCGGAACTTGGCCAGCGCGTCCAGCTGCGGCACTTGTGGAACCAGCGGCGCGATCTCGTCCATGCGAGCCTTCACCTCCGGCGTCAGCTTTTCCACGAACGCGATAGCCTTGAGGTTTTCCTCCAGCTGCGACGGACGATTTGCGCCCACGAGCACCGTGGACACGTTCTCGTTGGAAATGCACCAGGCCATAGCCAGCTGTGCCAGCGAGCAGCCGAGCTCATCCGCGATCACCTTGAGCTTGTTAGCCTTGGCCACGCCGTCCTCGAACGTGCCGCCGAAGAGGTTCTTAAAAGGGGCTGGCGAAGCGCGTTCCCTCAGCCACACCGCCGCTGTACTTGCCCGTGAGAATCCCGTTGGCGAGTGGCGCCCACGTCGTGAGGCCGAGCTTGTACTTCTTGTAGAGCGGCACGAACTCGCACTCCACCTTGGAGCGCTCCATGAGGCTGTACTGCGCCTGCTCCACGATGGGGCGGATCAAGCCGAGACGGTCGGCCACCTCGCAGGCCTCGATGATGTCGGAGGCGAGCCACTCGCTTGTGCCCCAGTAGAAGGCCCAGCCCTGCTGGATGACGTAGTTCATGGCGCGCACGGTCTCCTCGATGGGCGTGTAAGGCTCCGGGCGGTGGCAGAAGAGCACGTCGACGTAGTCGAGCTGCATGCGCTTGAGCGAGGCGTGCGTGCCCTCGACGATGTGCTTACGGCCTATGCCCTGCGCGTTGGGACCAGACTGTTCCCAGCCCTTGACACCCATGAAGATTTTGGTGGTGACCACGAGGTCCTCGCGGCTCCAGACACCGTCAACGATCCCACGCTGGATGGCGGAGCCCATGACCTCCTCGCCCTTGCCGTTGCCGTACACCTCGGCGTTATCAAAGAAGTTGACTCCGTGCTGGAACGCGATCTTCATCATCTCGTACCAGGCATCCGCGGTGTGCTTCTCCTCGAAGAGCATCCAGCTCCCGAGCGCCATCTTGGACACGAGTAGGCCGGAGTTGCCAAGGAAGCGGTGCGTCATTTTGGTGGAGGTGGTTGCGGCAGTCGACATGGTTGGGAATTTAGTGCTTTCGATTGCGACACGAGTGGAGCAGTGCTTCTTGTGCTGGAGTGATGCTGGGTAGACAGCAAAATGCAGAATGAGGTTGGAGGGAACGAAGGCAGCGAGCGAAGGAGCTACTAGTGAGATGCTCGTGCTCTTCGAGTGGTTGGACCTAGGGATGGTGACTGCGCTCTTGTGTTGTAGTTCGGTCAGCGGGGTTGACGCCGCCGTCCTGGCATGAATGACCAAGTCATCTGCGACAGCAATCGCTCGTAATGGAGGCCTGCATAATCTGTTGCGTGTTGTGGTGCTGGTGTTTTAACCAATGTCCAGCGTCTGTTGTGGTTAGATTACGGGCGCCAGGCTGTTCATTGACGAGTGTGGTGCCTGTGGCGGGCACCTCAAGCAAACATGAATTGGAGATTATGCAGTTGGCTGGATTACTACTTGTTTTCAGACAGATGTGTCGGGGTCTCCGTAACTCTGCGTGTCTTTCTGCGCTGCGTTGCTGCAGCATCCAAACGCAAGTGCGCGTAGACCGCTTTGTTGTTGCTGCTAAAATATTGAGCGACTTGAGACTTGAGTGCGTCAATCGGATCATGAATAGAGTTTTTGCTCCACCTTGACGAGCTTGCTGCTGCGGAACGCGAAGCGCCGCTACCAGTAGTGTTATCAAAACGAGTACAACTTGAGTACAAGTTCGTTCATCATTTCGACGATGCTTGTCTTTGGCTTAGTAAAATGCAGTCAGCAAGCAAGAGCTCAAAGCTGGATTACCACTCGAAGCTATCAGCATTGGTGGATCGAACGTCCGTCCTTGACACTTTCTTGTTTGGGGGCCGCTAAAAATTGGGTAGCCTTGTATGCTTCTGACTCCGCAGCCTTAGTCAAATTCTTGCTTCAAACGACGCGATCGCTCATGATCTCATCGCGCACTGCTTCTGACTTCTCCTCTGACGCAGACATCTCCGCCTCAGTGAAACTCTCAGCCCCCGCAGTCAAACCCCTTTCAGTATTCTCCTTCGCAGCCTCCTGATCAATGGAAATCTCGATGAACGACGAGTGTCTCCACCACGTCCTCTGCAGCTTCCACTCAATGCCTCGGCTCTTAAACTTCTGCTGCCCGTTCAATCGTCGAATTTGCAGCTGCAGTCGACTCTCGGCCTCCTGCACTTGAGTCGCGGCACAGTATAGTGATAGTCCCAATGTGCAGACACAGCAGCCGTAGGCAAAGCCCTTGCACGGCAAGCAGGGCCAGTGGTCCAGCAGTGCGTCATTGATGGTCTTCATGGCCTTGTCAAAGTCCTCGCGCGTCATCACCGCCGCCAGCCGCTCCGAATCCGGGAACTCATCGTCGTAACTGGATGCCAATCCATTGACGAAGATTTCTCCCGTTGGTTTAAGCACCGCCAAGCGTTCATGACGCGATTTAGTCGCCATGTTCCTCCCCAGGTCGATCTCTCTCCTAACTGAGACCGTCATCATTCAATAGCAAGTCTACCGTAACACACAGAAATGATCCATAGTTTTAGGGGAGCTCTTGGCGTCGTTTCGCGTCCCACGTAGCAGTGGCCGACATCTCTCTTCCGACTTGCAATGCCTGCGAACTCCTTGGACAGTATTCGATCGCCTCGATCGCACCATGGCGCGCGTGGGAGCACCAGCAACCACATGACAGAGCCGTCTGCGCGGAATTGGTATCTGCATCGACTGTACCTGCGTTCGGAATTCAAGGAATGCCTGCGAGTGATCGAGGGCGTTCTGAGAGAGCACCAGGGCCTGAGCGAGTACCCGCTGTACGTGAAAGCTCTCATCTTGCGCCACTCGGGGCGCATTCAGGAGAGTTTGCAGCTTTTTCAAGCAGCAGCGTGTCTGAATCCCGAGAACAAGGAGAACCTCAAGCAAGTGGGTCGCTCGCTGTACCTGTTGGGCAAGCACACGGCTGCGATCGAGGTGTACGAAGAGATCTTGACCATGGGTCGGGTAGACGACTGGGAGATCTACCACAGCATCGGGCTGTGCCACATGTACCTGAAGGACTACGACCGAGCTGCGCAGAACTTCCAGCGGGCGAACACCATCAACCGCCATGACGCCACGTTCCTGCAGCTAGGCAAGGTGCACACACTGAGGGAGGACTTCAAGGCAGCGATCAACGTGTACCTGGAGGCGCTGGAGTTCTCGCCAGAGAACCCGGAGATCCTGACGACCCTCGGACTGCTCTACCTTCGTGTTGGTGAGAACTTCCGAGCGTTCGACTACTTGGGTAACTCGCTCACGCACGACCCGCGCAATCCGAAGACGATTCTCGCTGCAGGTTCCATCATCCAGGACCACGGCGATATGGATGTCGCGCTGGTGAAATATCGTGTGGCTGCTGCGCAGACGCCCAACTCCGCTCAGCTCTGGAACAATGTGGGTATGTGCTTCTTCGGCAAGCAGCGCTACGTGGCGTCAGTGGCCTGCCTTAAACGAGCTCTCTACTTGGATCCGTTCGAGTGGATCACGTCCTACAACCTGGGTCTGGTTCACCTGAACACGGGGCAGTACGCGTCAGCCTTCCATTTCTTCAGCGCTGCCATCAACCTTAAGCCGGACTTCCCTAGCTCGTACATGTACCTGGCCATCACATTGAGCCGCCTGGACGACTTTGAGAATGCCTGCAGCGCCTTCGACAAGGCCATCGAGATGGAACGGTACGGTTGATGATCTTCGCTAAGGAGGATGCTGTAGTGCTATTGACGACGTATTTATTGTGGCTCTTGTGCCTTCCAGCGACCACATGTTCCACCTGAACTACGCCATCACGCTGTACAACAACGACGAGATGGAGCGCGCCAAAGTGCAGTTCGACCGCTTCGAGGAGATCTTCGAGGGTCTCGACGAGGAGGCTCGCTCCGCCGATCCAGAAGTGCAGGAACAACGTCAAGCACTGCTCAACGCGCTGGTGGACTAAGCCACCGCAAGTACCAACCACACCCCCAGCAGTTCAACAGGCTTCAGAGATAGCAGTGGCAAGCATCAAAAACAAACAAACAAAAGCTAAACACATCCGTCATTTACATACGGGACGGGGTTTCAACAAACATATTATACACGGGACCACCATTCTACCCCGTAAACAGTATTTCAGCCAATCCGCTCTTGTTCACGATCTCATTTCGCAATCTTTGGCAGCAATGGGCGTGGACGGTAAGTTTGGCTGGTGTTTGGCTGGCTATGGGGCCTTCTCTGCGTGTTGTTGCCGTTCTGACCGTTTGTGTGCGTTGCAGGCTGCCCGTGCGAGGCGCTGGAGGCCGACGCCGATGTGCGGCGAGAGAAGTGGCGGCAGCTGTGCACGAATTTCTACTACGAGCAGAGCGAGGAGGCCAAGCGCGTGTTAAACGCCTTCGAGGCGGCCAAAGTGGACGAGATCAACATCACCACAGACCAGGAAGATGAGCCATTCACCCAACTGCTGCAGTCTCTAGGCCTGCAGAAGTGTCTACTCCCTGGACACCAGCAGAAGCTCAATGAGAAGTCTGTGGCCAGAAATTGAAGAGTACTGATTTAAGGATAATTGCTAACTTCAGAATTTATGGCTATTTGTTCTAGTATGGAGATGCTGGAAGAAGTGAAGAATGAAGTACGAGCGGCGTACCATGCCGACGTGGCCAACCAGAAGGTGTGGAGGAGCGGTGGAATGTTGGAGACTTTGGTGATGAGTTTTAATTGTTTGTTGTTTTTTGTTGCTGTTTCGTGCAGTATTCGGAGTTTGAGGAGCGTGCGATGGGGAATCAGGGCACCAATTATGAGGTGTGGATTGATGAGAGCGGACGGCAGCAGCTGGCGGTGCGAGTGCGGCACGACTACATGCGCACGACGGAGGACCAGACACAGGTGATTGAGCGGATGGAGGTGTTCCTCGAAAAGCACCTCTCCAATGTTGGTTGCCATCCGTTCCTAGCGGGACTGCATGCTGCGCTGCAGTGGAACCTAGAAAGCTCGACCGTCGTGGCCTGGAGATGTACGTAAAGACTCGAAGTTGAAGCGTTTTTCGAGGGCTAATTTGACTCACATGTACTTGTGACTTTGCGCACTGCAGTATCGGACTCGGTGTTCGTCGAAAGCGGAGGGTCCGAGTTCACGCACAACGCTCTCGCTTTGCTGGTAGTCGCGCTGAACTTCAGTCACTGTGAGAGTGCGGGGGTTGACGCGAACGGTGCCTCTCGTGCCAAGTTCCGTGAGTGGCATCTGGACCCATATCTGTCCGACCACGGTATTCGCCAGCTCATGCGGGTATTTCCTCCTGCGCGAAAGCTGGAAGGACGTGCGACCGGCGAGAAGAGGTCCACCAACATGGACCGAGTAAACATCCACAGCCAGTTAGACGAAGCTCCAAAGTTCTTCGACCGGTGGTGTGTGTTGCTATAGATCGAACCAGGAAGTCTGTTGTGTTGGGTCCTTAAAGCCTGCGCCACAACCAAACACATTGTTGATATTTGCAATTTTGAAGCCATGTGCATCGTTGCGTGTGAGTGATGGTGGGCGTATCAATGAGTGCGAAAAGACGGTATCATTTAGCTGCCATGTGCATGTTTGTGCTCACATTTCAAGAAACGTGTCAGACATGGCGAGCTCCGATACCACAGCGACCCACGAACAGTGGAAAGGTGCGTTGGCACTGAACGAACTGTATGCACAGCAATATTGAAATTCACCGCGGTGTTTGTGCAGCGAGGCAGTTGCAGCTGAAGACGCAACTGATCGAGCACGACGTCGTGCACTGGCAGCTTCACCCCGATGCAGCCCCACCAGATAATGTAAATTGCAAAATGTTGCAACGAGTGGCTGGGGTTGACATCAGCTTCCTCAAGGGCTCAAGCGAGCATGCTTGCGCGTCCATCGTGGTGTTGGCGTACCCATCTTGGACGGTGCTGTACGAAGCCTTCACCTACGTGTCGCTTCCCGCCCCATATATCGCGGGCTTCTTGGCCTTCCGAGAGGTGCCAGCGCTCAAAAGCTGTACGAAGAACTTTGTCAACGTCGTCCAGGTGCGTAGGAGATGGTTAGAGATTGATTCATTGAGCATGGACATGGAACTGATCCATGGTTGTTTGTCTACCGCGCAGACCTACTGCCCGATGTGACGCTTGTGGATGGCAACGGCGTTTTGCACCCGCAGGGCTTTGGTCTTGCCTCACATTTCGGTGTGCTCATGGGCATCCCCACCATTGGCGTGGGCAAGACGTTCCTCCATGTGGACGGTCTCACCAAGCCTGACGTCAAAGGGCTGATGGCCGAGGCCAGGGAAGAGCACCACGATCTCGTCAAGCTGGCAGGAAAATCTGGCAAGGTATCGCAGCTCGTGCCTTACTATCGGCCTCAGTGGTTGGATTCATGCATTCTCTAATGGATGTTATTAGGTCTGGGGAGCGGCGCTATGTGGCACGGCTGGCGTCAAGAATCCGGTCTACGTGTCCGTGGGCCACATGCTGTCACTCGACTCGAGCGTCGCGATCGCCCAGGCTTGCTCGCAGTACCGCATTCCCGAGCCAATTCGCCAGGCCGACCTGCGTTCGCGACAAGTGATCCGTGGGTGGGAAGCTGCGGGAGCTGTCGACACCTCACTGGACCTGTACCAAACATGCCCAGCTCTTGATGCATGATCGAGGAATGGTCCATTCCGAATGGATGACCACGGTCTGATACAGGCTCCTAGACACTAATGCCTAATCTGCAGAGGCCTGGTGATACAGGTGCATGTCTACCATGTCGACGAGACTTGACCCGTGGCAGCGATTATGGATCAGGGACATGCTCGACAAGTTGCGTATGCACACAGTCCACCATCAACGCTCGAGTTGATGTGCACAAGAGTTTCTCATGGGGTTTTCTAGAATAAATTAGCTCGTTATCAATGGAGGGATATGGAGCTCGAATCGACTCTAACTATAGCTGCAGGCTCAGTGCCATCGATAGGAAGCGCCAATCTTGTTGTGGAAGTGGCGTCTCTGGGGCGCGAACAGATAGTCCCGACGGCGAGCGCGGCGACTTGGTGCCGCACGAGCCTTGGTCCGTCTTGATCTTGCTCTCTGCTTCTCCTGCACATGAGTTGATGTGTTCTTGTTGTTCTGGAATTTGCTGACCGTCAAAGCTGCGGAAGAGCGTCGCGAGAGGCAGCAGGTTCGTCTTGACCTGCTGCTCGACCGTGTTCAGCTGCGCCAGCGACACTTTGCGCAGTCGTGCCGGGTGCATCAGTAACAGTGCCCGTAGCTTCTCGAGCGTCTGCACCGTTCGCACGAGCTTCAGCACCGTCGAAGGTGCTACTGGTGACTCGGGGCACGCCGACCCAGGACCGTAGGCCAGCACGTTCTTGAGCTCCTGGACGACCATGTCGATGTCGCCCAAATACTTTTGTCGGAGCTCCGACAGTTTCTGAATGGTTTGCGTGGTGCCGTTCACAGGCAATGAGGTCGGTGGTTTGCGGTCGGTGACGGTGTGAAGTGGTGGCAGTGGAGGCAGTGGCGAAGTGCGTAGCAACTCCGTTTGGAGTTGCGTTGGCGGACTCAAACGCACTCGCTTTTGCGTGGGTGAATCGGCGTCCGCGTCGAGCTTCGTCTTGTGGGGGCTCTGCGGCATTGTGGAGATGTTGGTCGGAGCTGGAAACTTTGGAGATCGATGAGTGTGCGAGTCCAGGCGAAATCAGGAATGACGAGACTGGAGCTGCAGGGCGTCGGCGTAATCGAGGACTTGTCAACACGAGCATCAGCCAGTGTGATGTTCAGTTGTCTTGATTTTTCGCATACGACCACCAAGTTTTATTACCAAAACCCAGTACAGTACTTAAACCTTGTACAGTAAGTAAGTTTTTCGCGCGCTTGACTCGAGACACGCTTGAGTAAATGTCTTCGGCTCACGTATACACTACGCAACAACGACGCGAGGATAGCTGAACCTCCTGGCTGGGTATAATAGTTAGCGTATGTACTCTATATATCCTACCTTCGTTAGTTTGTCGAAAGCCAGCGTACTACTATAGCTTATCTAATACCCGACAAACAGCGATATGTATAAGTATTCGCGAGCATCGCGTTACATTCTGATACAAAGCTCGACGTTTACCGTGTCGGCTTAAGACTCTGCGTCTACATGATCATATTAATTGCTATCACACCAGGACTAACAATGCAGACAGATGAAAATCCTCGACTCCTCCACTGCTTGTTGTGGCTGTTAGCGTTCTTCACTCACTAGACAAGAATCCGCGCGAATGCTTTCCGCAGTCTCTCCTGTTATGTGCAGAAGAAGAGTACTAAAATATGGTGGGTTTTCAGCCTCGCAAAGAATGAGGGCAAATGCCGAACAAATGTATCGTATCGTCCCGTGCCGCCCATCGCCTCCGAGACAGCAACTTGGCTTGGCAAAGCAATAAGCATATACACTGTATGCTGGTGCAGGCATTGCAAGGCTTAGCACGACCATCTCGAGGCTGCCTGTGAAAAAACGCGGCCTTTACGTGCACGGACGCCAATCTTCCGCCACGAGCTGTACCGCTTCCCGCCGCGAGTCGAGTTGCAGGCTGCTTTCCACTTCGAGCTGCAAGTTGGACTCGGCGCTTGTGGCTGGCTGCAACTTCGTTTGCGAAGGTGAAGATTTAAAGGCGAGGGACGAGAGCCCGCACACCGAAGTCCGCTCTGCTCCGCGCGTTGAAGCGACCTGGTGCTGGACGCTGTTGACGTTGAAGAGGCAACAACTGGTCGGTCAAAAGCGTGTCGCAGAAGATGAAAATCGACGGTGGTCGTCGGAAGACTGGAGCAGCAAACATCGAAATCCGATCGACCGAAAGTCACATGCACTTGCTGCCGCGACACAAGCAACTCATTTTAATCGAGCCATCAAGTACTGTACCGATTTAATGAATCTCTCGTTGTTGCCATCGAATCTCCGTCGGCGAGCGTGGTCGTCTTGGTCTTTTCTGACCGTGATGCATGTACCATGAAGCCGGTACTTGCATCAAGGTGGTGGTTACACGACGGACGTCATTGTCACATTTTCTAGCCCAAGCAGCCTCGTACCTTCGCCACGTTGAGCATGACCATGACCGAGTCGACCGAGCTTGACCACTCCACCAGCAATTCCAATGCCGACAAGCCCTCTCCTACCTCCGTCCGAGCCGTCGACGGCTTTTTCGTCCCCAAAACACCTTTCGAACCAGATCGGTCTCCGATATCTCTCTTCAAGCGGTTCGAGCTGGTACCGTCGTCGTGGGAGGAATTCCAACGGAAATTCGCCCAGTTGAACAAGGTCATTGAGGATTCCAGCGGCACTTCTGGCCGTCTCAAGACCGTGTACTTTGTGCGCCACGCCGAGGGCACCCACAACGCAGCCGACAAGGAGTTCGGCTCCGAACGCTGGGAGAACGAGCTCGCGTTCTTAGACAAATTTTTAGACGCCGACCTCACACCGTTCGGTATCAACGACGCACAGAGCAAAGGCCCGCCCAGTGTCGAGGCGGAGCTGGTTAAGGGCATGCCGCCAATTGAGCGAGTAGTTGTGTCTCCGTTGTCACGAGCCATTGAGACCGCCCAGAACTTCTTCGCCAAGGAGCAGGTGCCCGATGCGCCGTTTGTCACCATCGAGAGCTGCCGCGAAATTCTCGGGTGTCACACCTGCGATAAGCGGCGCTCAGTCTCCGAGCTCAAGCTCAAGTTCCCTGGCGTGGACTTTTCCAACATCAAGGACGAGGACGACCAGCTCTGGACGGCCACGCACCGCGAAACGGACGAGGAGATGCAGACTCGTGCGAGGGTGTTCTTGCTCGAGCTGTTTCAAAGGATCCCGGAGCGGCATGTGGCTGTGGTGACGCACTCCGGATTCATGGAGGCGGTGTGCGCAGTTGTTCTGGGCATTAGCATCCATCCTGCCAACTGCGAAGTGATTCCTTTGGTGTTGGAGGCTGTTTAATTTGTTCGCGCGACAAGTCACCTATTGAGCACGGAGGCTGACGTAGTTATCTCTTTGATAAAGTCGCGTTGCTTCAACAACGCTGACTGACAAGCAATACGCACAAAGAAAAAATCGATAAGCAATACGCATGAAGAAATGTTCATTGCTCGTTGAGTACAAACCGAGTGCGAATGAGAGAACCGCAGCTGATGTGAAGTAGTTCAATATAATGGCTGAGCCTCGCTGCTACTATAAGTGTCGCGTTGTCAGCCTAAATCGCCTCAAGCACCAAAGGCACAACCTCGCAATTGCTCGGCAGAACTCGAGTAGTCGATCCCGTCGCGACGGCACAGATGGCCTCGATGATGCTCAAATGCGCTGCCACCACGACATAGCGCTCTGGAACCTCACGGAAGAGCTCGAGCAGGAACAATCTAGCGCGCGCCTGGATCTCCTCCTTCGTCTCCTTGTGCGTCGGTGACCACAGCAGATCCTCCTCGTCCTTCATCCGAGAGAAGTCCACGTCGGGGAACTTTTGCTTGATCACAGACAGCGACTGTCGCTTGTTGCACGTGTGGCAATCAAAAGTCTCACGGCAGCTCTCAATGCAGACGAACGGCTCATCCGGCATCTGGTCCTTGGCGAAAAGTGCTGCGCCGTCTGAATTGCTCTCGAAATGGGCGACACCACGACTCGCTCAATAGGAGGCATGCCCTTCTCCAGCTCCGCCTTGACACTGGTAGGGCCCTTGCACTGCGCGTCCTTGATGCCGAATGGCGTCAATGGCGCGTCCAAGAAGGCGTCCGTGCGAGCGAACTCGTCTTCCCACCGAGGCGACCCGTACTTGGTATGGGCCTCATTGTGTGTGCCCTCTGCATGCCGTAAGAAGTACACGACCTTGACGTCTCGAGGTTTACTGTCGGACTTGTTTAACTGAATTAACTTCTGCTGGAACTCGTCCCACGAGCTCGGAGTCATCTCGTAGCGCTTGAACAGCGGCAGGGAAGTGGTTTGGTCGCCTTCGCTTTTTCGGCACGAAGAAGCCGTCGACAGCTTTACGACGGTGGGGGCAGTATCACTGGAGGTGGTGCTGCGGTCGGACGTGGTTGCGGTCATTATGCTCAGATGGCTGGAAGGGGATAGATGGCTTAGTGGTGCTTGGTCTCCGATTGAGCTATTCGCGAATGTTGTCGGAAGATAGTTTGCCTCGATGCGTATGAATGAATCTGCTCGCTGAAGGACGGATCGGCGGCATTGGCACCAAAAGTAGGCACCTGGTGTCTTGCAAGCGAGGATTATAAGTTTGCTTTGGGAAGAGTAAAACTTAGTCTACTAGCCTTACGCAGAGGCAATGGAGGGGCTTTCCGGTCGTGAAAGCAGGTAACCCCGAATCATTGTGATAAGCCGCTTCGTCTCAGAAGGTGCTTTCCAGTGCTCATCACAGGCATTTCAAACGAAGAGAATGAGGTGTAAAACAATTATGTATATGCTCAGTAAGGCGAGGCGAGGCTATCGTACATACTTCCTCCAACTTTTGTCAATCAAGGGGACTACATACACCTTTGTTCAATCGAGGTGAAAGATCTGTCGCTCTCGCCTGATTATGCATGTTGGCCGATTCGTCCATCCGCTCGAAAACACGCAATCGACTTCAAGCGACTTCAACCAGTCGCAGGCGGACAAGTCATCACACAAAGGCGAATCCACTTCAGTCGCATTAACCCTGTTACCGAATCCTCTTCGGCGGCACGGATCATGCGTCATAACTCAAAAAGCCTCAGCAAGACCAAGTGACAACCATGGGCTTAAATCCCCAGACCAACGGCGATTCTCCTCTGACGACTGTCAAAGCCGTCCCAGGGTTGTTCGTGTGGAAGGAACGGACGGACGACCAAGCAGCAGCACCATCTCTCTTCAAGAACTACGAGATGGTGCCACCGTCTTGGAGCGCGTTTCAGAAGCAGTTGACTGAGTTGGAAAGCTCGGGCAATCGCAACGTCAAAGTGGTGTACTTTGTACGTCACGCCCAGGGTTCCACAACGTGGCGGAGGAAAAGTATGGTATGGGTCAATGGGAAGACACTTTGGGGCGCACGGACGAGTTCCTGGACCCGGACCTGACGCCGTTTGGCGTGGAAGATGCCAAGAGCAAAGGACAACCCACTGTGAAGGCGGAGCTGGAACGAGGCATGCCTCCCATCGAACGGGTCGTGGTCTCACCGCTCTCGCGCACCATCCAGACAGCCAGCAACTTTTTCACGAAAGACCAACTGCCGAACACGCCGTTTGTGTGCTTAGAGAACTGTCGGGAGATCTTGAACTGCTACACGTTTGACAAGCGACAACCGTTGTCGGTGATCAAGCAAAAGTTCCCGGACGTGGACTTCTCGCGCATCAAGGACGAAGAAGACCTTCTGTGGTCGCCGACGCACGAGGAGACCGAGGAGGAGATTCAAGCCCGTGCCAGAACGTTCTTGTTAGAGCTCTTTGCCGCAGTGCCCGACCGCTACGTAGTTGTGGTCTCGCACGTCCGCCTTATCCAAGCAGCTTGTGCGGTCCTAATGGGCGGCACCCACCCGCGTCCTGACAACTGCGATGTCGTTCCTTGCGTGATCGAGGCGATTTGAGAGTAGATGCTTGTAAGGCGAGATTTATATGCAATAGTAAGAAGGTACACAGATGAATTGATACCGACTTCACTCGTGCATCAGCGCATACTAAAATACAGCTCGCGTATTCCAATGGCGGAGGAAATTAGTGTACTGTTTCCAAGTGGATTTCAGAGATCTAATATCGCGAAACAAGCATCGTATTTGTGTACAACAGCATTGAGAAACACAGCGTATCTAATATCAGCCGAACTTGTGGTAGCACTCGGTGATGTCGTGCTCTATCGCATAACTTTCAACGCAAAATATTTCCAACCTGGAAAAATTAAAAGGCCTCTAGCACTAAAGGAATCACTTCGCAGTTGGCAGGATGAATGCGATAGTTCAGAACAACGGCCAATGTTCGCCATTCCAATCACGGCCCAATCAGTTTGTATTCTCGGTTGGATTAGACACACTGTCTTTCAATCATGAGGTTTAAAATTAATGGTGGTGAGATGATTTCGATGGCAACGACGGCAAATGGTGTAGATAATTTGAAACTGATCTGCTGATTCTCGAGATCGACTTTGACGCTTTCTTGTTGACAACTCTTCGAAGGCAGACTAATTTTGCGCAGCGTGATCAAGAAAATCGTTATATTTCCCCATCACAAGATCAGGCATGTCTGCATCAAGAGCTATCGACGAGTTTGCTGTCCGTCAAAATTAGCTTGATGTTCAGTTCGCAATTTGCACTTCACGACACAAGTGGTTCCAGAGTTCGAAATTACCTGCTAATACCAGCCATGCTTTTTTCCACGTCCTGCTCGTTGCGGCAGCTACTCTCCTCGCAAGCAATGATGTCGTTGCAGAAGCCACAAGTGCCAAGATAACCCCACCTGACACTCCGACCGAGGTTATCTCGCTCACTGCTGAAAATGTCGATGAGCCCAGCGAGAGGTCCCTAAGAATTCGTAGCCCGATGAATGGCGATGATGACGCAGCTGACGAGGAACGAGGTTGAAATTTCGAGTTTGCCATTTGGAAGGTGCTTAAGAAGACCCCGCAACAGATAAACAATGTTATGATATCATCTCGAATCGCACCGTCGACGACGACGACGACGCAGCCACGTAAGGTTGCTAGCTGGCTAGACACTTCCCTCAGCTTCGGAAGGAGTGACGAGGTGTTGGGAGTGGCGGCGACGGGGATTTCGGGCAGAGCGACGGGGGCAGATCAGACAAACAGCAAGGAGAAGTACAAGTAGCCTTCGTGCTGAAAGGCGGAGCCCTCGGGCTTCATGCGTATGAACTTAGGTCTCAGTCTCGAACAGGACAAGCAAGTAGCAGTAAGAGAAGAGTGCAGATCTAAGAGCTTCAATAGGAATTCGTGTTGTATAGTACACACGTCTTCTAAGCTGGATCGTGCCGACGGACGCCGTGGACACTCGACGGACTTGCTGCGAAACAGGGTTCTGAGCCCAAATCACGGGACCAACGAGTGCAGACACTTTGAAGACCACGATGTCAAATAAAGTGGAACTGAACAAGAACGGTAGACCCATTGGCTGGCACGGTCAGTCATGGGTATACTTCAAGGGGATGATGATGGTTGCCTTCGAGGATAAGGGCGTTGACGAGTACGTCATGGGCAAGAAGAAAATCACTGGCCAGTCGACTGATGTCGAAAAGAAGGCGTACAATGATGCACAGATTAAGATCAAACAAATCATTCTCTCATCATTGTCAGTGGAGCTCGGACAGCGAGTGATGTTGAAGACAAAAGGGACGGATATGTGGGACTACTTGGTGACTTTCTATGAGGGAAAAACCAACGACGCCACGAAGACCAACCACGAGATAATCCTGTTTAACAAACTGCAGACTACTAGATGCAAGCCAAACTGGGACGTTGCACAGCACCTGGACAACATGTACATGTTGCAGGATCAGCTGAAGGCCATAGGCGCTGGCGTGCGAGAGCCAATCTTCATTCAAATGTTGATGAAGTCGCTACCAGCAAACCCGCGGTTTGACCGGTTGAAGGGGATGGTTGAGAGTGGGGACGACAAGGTCGACACCCCGGACAAACTCAAGGACCAGGTGCTCCGCATGGATAGCTTCAACAAGTGTGATCGTGAGATGGGCCGCATTGGCGGAAACGCTGGGCAAGCACAAGGGCAAGGGCAGGAACAGAAGCCAAAGGTCAACAGGGCCCAAGTAGAAGTGGGTACGCCAACAATGGCATCAAGCAACAAAGCCCTGAGAAAGCAGCCGCTATTGCCGCACTGAAAGTCGAAAGAAAGCAAGGTAATTGTTTCTTGTGTCATAAGTCCGGCCACCAGAAGACCGAATGCCCTGAGCGAAATAGGAAGACCAGTGGTCAGAAGCAGGCGCCATGCACGGTACGTGTATCGAACGACATGCCTCCTGAGTCTGAAGTCGTACCAGCCGGCGCAACGGAGACATATCCGAGAACGTCGACGAAATTTCACCAAACCATGATGGCATTCAGTATCATGTGAGTAAGGAGCATCAACCCCGTAACAATATCAAGGTGTATGAAATTTTGCAGGGTGACCAGAAGGTGCTAGAGGTTGGCCGCAATAGTTGTGGAATATTCATGTTCACTGCCCGGAATGCCTTCTTACCTCAAGATGTAAGCTTAAGTGCAGCGCGGGAACAGTCCGGCCTTCAAGTAAACCAGACAATGGCGGATGGAGTTGCTGACTTACAACGATGGCACGAAAGACTTGGTCATTTGTGTCCTAGGTATGTCAAGCTCATGGCAGATAATGGTCTAGTCACGGGAATGACACTACGTCAGCGCTTATTTGCGGATTGCGAAGCTTGCCACATGGGCAAGGAGCGAAAGCCTTCTCCCGCGAAGCACCTGGAACGTGGAATCACAGAGAAGAACCAAGTTATCTTCGCTGACTTACTGTTCCCACACCGTAGTAGTAGCACCAATGCCTACAAAGCAGTGCTAGTCATCGTTGATGGCTTCTCGCGCTACACCACGGTTTACCCATTGAGATCGAAGACAGCTGATGAAGTGAACGCAGCCATGCAAAGATACATCGTGTGGGCGGAGCGCCAATTCAGCGGGTGTCCTGTACGACAAGTAATCATGGATAAGGGTGGTGAGTTTGAGAACGAGGAGATGCAAAACTGGTACAGGGAGCAAGGAATTGCTTTCTTGCCGAACCCACCTCGCAGTTCACACTTAAACCTTTGCGAACGCGCTCATCAAACCATAGTCCACATGATGAAGACCTTGCTAGCTACCGCTGGCCAGCAAGGTCTTCATCATGTGGACTATGGCTGCAAGTCTCCTATAGCTCATTCCCCATTTTACTTTGCGTCGCCGGCAAGCATCGTTCTGTCCCTTCGAGCACTCAAACGTGCTACCCTCTCCTTGCGCGTACGGCTCCTGCTCTCGGAATAAACCTCAGCGTACAGAATATCTTCATTGACTACTGCATTTAGGACATGTTGCACCACGTGCTCTGTCGGGAAATACACCTTGCATCCAGCTCGCCCTTCCGGATAACCAACAAGGAATCCGATGCGGCAATTAGCGTCCAACTTTCGTCGAGCTGGTGTTACAGCTTGGTGTACATACGCGATTGCTCCAAACAACTTAATGCGATGGAGGTCAGGTCTTTCACCAATCATAAGGTGGTAAGGAGTGTCTTTGACGGCAGCACATTTAGTCCTATTGCGAATGAAGGTTGCCATTTCAAGTGCATGCATCCAGAAGGTCTTCGGGGAGTCGCTTGTAGTACTCGTCGTCGAGTCCGTGTTGGGTGAAGACGCGGTGCTGGTCGTCGTCGTGTAGGAGTCACAACTCGATGTTGAGGTTTGAGTGGTGGTGCCGACGCCGCCGCCGCCGCCAAGCTTTCGCACCACCGGGCCGTTGACCGGCGCGGAGGCCTCGGCAAGGGAAGTGACCGCCAGCGACACGATCGTCAGATATGCGAGGACACAGACTGCTACAATTCGGACATCTCAAATTGGCTATCTCGCATTGCTCCAGCGAGCTGTGACGGCGAGAATGATTCCGTCGATGGAGACAACCCGGCAACCAATGCTGAAGCTGACGTGGACGTGATAACCCAGGACGGTGATGAAGAGCACGTCGAGGACACAGAGAGCCTTCCTGACTATGATGGCCTGCCGGAGATGCCCGAGCGACCACAATATGAGGACGAGTGGACGAGCCTGCCCATGTACACTGCCTTCCCACCTCGTACTGCACATCGACCAATGACGTCAGAACCTCCAAATCACGAAAACCCGGTTGACCACAGTGTTACCGAGAGCTCAGAGATCGAAGATGACATTACTGAAGATGATGATGTATCAGATGGTACACCTGACAGCACCTCTGAAGTCAATAGCGATGATGAGGAAGGGGCGAAACAGTCTCTAAGCAAGGTGGTGATGTCTCTGATCCAGAAGACGAGCCCCACGAGGGAGCGAGTCATGCCGCAAGCCATGCCATACCCTACGGAGAAGACAGAGATGAGAACCGCAGCAGTAATCAGATTGTCGAGCCAAAAGATAAAGACGCTGATCATGATGTCTACCAAGATGCTGATGTAGCTGCAGACGAGGAAAACAGTGAACTTTCCATGCAAACTGAAGAAGTGTCGGATGCATTTGAAGAAGGAGAGCCTGAGGACAACCTGACATCTGATGAACTAACACATGTCCTGGGAGATGTCCAACAAGGATATGTCGTGTCCACCAACGGAATGGATACATTTCTCGTGCCGGAAACTTTGACAGGTGCTCGACGCTCATCTCTCGATGCTGAGCTAGCAGACATGGGCAATGTCAAACGCCAGAAGAGCTCGAAGGGGTCCCCGCGAGGATGACCCTCCGAACCGCCGAAGAGCGGCGACCACCGAAGCGATTCGATGATTATCACGTGAACGCGACTTATCGTGGCAGAGTTGAAGGACCCGCTGGGACTGGATCAAAGCGCATGCCACCGCCTACTAAATGGCAGATCGATGACATCCAGCTCCCCCGAAGCTTGCTGAAGCGATGCGCTCACCACAGAAAACTGAATGGTTTCCTGGAATGGAGAAAGAACTGGAAGCGATGTTTTCTAAAGGAGTCTTACAACTAATTGATGAAACAGAAATGCCAAATGACGCTCATGCACTAGGTACCATGTGGCGTTTCCAAGCCAAGACTGACGAAGACGGCATCGTCGTTCGCTGGCGACCTAGATTGGTCTCACTTGGCAATCACCAAGTCTTCGGTATAGACTACGTCTATACATTCTCACCCGTAGCGAGAATGACAACGTTCCGTGTTGTGGTGGCTGTCGCCGTCAAGCTTCGACTGGTATTGTACCAAGGCGACGTGGACACAGCGTATCTAAATGCAGATTAAAAATCAAACAGTATGTGCGCAGCATCCCTGGATTCAAGTGCCAGAAAGGAAAACTATACCGCGTGGACCAAGCCATGTATGGGTTGCACCAATCAGGAGCAGAATGGTATGAAGAAGTAGACGGTTGGTTATCTTCGGAAAGGTTCAAAGGGACCGAGACAGAACCGTGTCTCTACCTATACTGTCAAGAAGGGGTGTTTGCACTGCTGATACTCTATGTCGATGATGTGGTGTTGGCTACGAACAGTGTCGAGTTCAAGAACAACTTCTTTGATCGAATTCACGAGAAATATGGTTTTAAGGACGGTGGTCTACTGCACAGCTACCTCGGTATACAAATCGAGCAAAATGATGAAGGAATTCGCATCCACCAATCCAAGTACTGTGATGAAGTACTGGGACGATTTGGCTTTAAAGACGCACACGGCAGTGCCACGCTAATTCATCCACCAAGATCGTGACGATGCTGATGAGGAACTAATCTCGTTTAGCTATCGGGAAGCTATCGGGGCCTTGATGTACCTTGCCACCAGGCTACACAGGATAGTGTACCCGGGGTACACTAATACACGCAAACCCACTAGTGTGTGGGACACACACTAGCGACCAACATTACGAGCCGTCAATGTAACTATCATTGACGGGCGCTCAGGCGCACAGGTATTGGTTGAAAGGGCCACATTTCAACCAATCATGTGCATGCATTTCATGCAAATGCGTGAGAGCCAACCATGCTCTCACCCTTGCAACTAGATATCATCTTAAAGGGTTTTAGCGTAAAGATAAGCCAGCCGCCACGCGGCGGGCTGCCATTCAATTCAGTTTTCTATTTTGATCTAAAGTGTTAAGTATTTGCTTTAGAAATACGCGAGCGCGTATTTCTATCTTACATACAAACTTTAAGTCCACGCTTCCTCAATACGCGCATACTGTATGCTAAGAAACAGAGCGTAGCTCTCGCCCTGTTTCACCTGGTAGCACTTTGTAGTCCGTTCAACGCCTACAGAGAATAGCCAAATGGAATTTGGCTATGGAGACGAAAACCCTTCGTCAGGCGGTGCTCCGTCTGACGGAGCTCGAACATCCACTCGTATTACGAGAGAGGATTGCCCCACCTGAGTGATCAGCAGTGGGAGGCGTTGCTACGACTCTCGCGAGTCGTAGGCGAGTCCACTGTGGCAGCAATGCTTCGCTCATTGCCGCCAAGTGAACACCATGTAGTCGTGGTCGACTACATGGAGAAGGAACAACAGCAGAAAGAGACTTCTGCTGTTCCACGTTTTGAGTCACTAAAGGTGTCAGTGACTCCGTTCTCCGGTGGCTCGAACGAGCCACTGTTGCGCTGGCTTGTAGAGCTCGAGACAGCGATCGCTGCCCGACGGATCCGGGATCCGTCGCTACAAGTCGCTTACGCGGTGTCGTGTCTAGCAGGACGTGCTAGACACTGGGCGTATGGTAGACGCCTTACGAACGGTACGTGCTGGAGCACGTACGAAGAGTTCATGGAAGAGCTCAAACTCGCGTTTGAGCCTCCCGAGTCGGAGTTCAGGTCGAGGGCGGAGTTCCTCGACCTGAAGCAAGGCAAGCGCGACGTACTTGCGCGCGCAGGCTCGATACTTGGTGTCAAGTATCGTGAACCACCCCATTGATGAGGCGACACAAGTTGTCACCTTCATGAAGGGACTTAGAGATGGGCCTGTGAAGACCTATCTCTTCCGAGAGTACCCGAGTACTCGAGCAAGCCATCCGACTTGCATCGCAGGAAGAGTTTAGCTTGAATCAAGCTAAACTTCACGCGGACACGCCAGGGGCGCCGCGTCCGCGACCGAGGCCCAGGGGCGGTCCAGAACCCATGGACCTATCAAGTGCGTCTGCTGGCAGGCAGCAGACGGATCCGCGTAGAAGAACGCAGCGGTGTTTCCAGTGTGGAAATACCGGCCACTACGCACGCGTGTGTAGCAGGCCCAAGGCCTGCTACTCGCGGTACGTCGTATCGTGCCAACGGTGATCGTTGGCGCGGACGACCAAAAACGGCGGGAGCCAGTAGGGGCGGGGCGCCCTACTGGTGTAGTCACACATGCCGATGTCGGACATGTGATGACTACAGCCCCTGCGGTGGCAAGCACCGCAGTGAAAGGAAGGATGGTCGAGCTGGGCTGATCATCCTAGAGGTTGCGA
>JAAVTI010001043.1:0-11727 GCA_011947335.1 Phytophthora constricta | reverse complement strand
CCTTCCGGATAACCAACAAGGAATCCGATGCGGCAATTAGCGTCCAACTTTCGTCGAGCTGGTGTTACAGCTTGGTGTACATACGCGATTGCTCCAAACAACTTAATGCGATGGAGGTCAGGTCTTTCACCAATCATAAGGTGGTAAGGAGTGTCTTTGACGGCAGCACATTTAGTCCTATTGCGAATGAAGGTTGCCATTTCAAGTGCATGCATCCAGAAGGTCTTCGGGAGTCGCTTGTAGTACTCGTCGTCGAGTCCGTGTTGGGTGAAGACGCGGTGCTGGTCGTCGTCGTGTAGGAGTCACAACTCGATGTTGAGGTTTGAGTGGTGGTGCCGACGCCGCCGCCGCCGCCAAGCTTTCGCACCACCGGGCCGTTGACCGGCGCGGAGGCCTCGGCAAGGGAAGTGACCGCCAGCGACACGATCGTCAGATATGCGAGGACACAGACTGCTACAATTCGGACATCTCAAATTGGCTATCTCGCATTGCTCCAGCGAGCTGTGACGGCGAGAATGATTCCGTCGATGGAGACAACCCGGCAACCAATGCTGAAGCTGACGTGGACGTGATAACCCAGGACGGTGATGAAGAGCACGTCGAGGACACAGAGAGCCTTCCTGACTATGATGGCCTGCCGGAGATGCCCGAGCGACCACAATATGAGGACGAGTGGACGAGCCTGCCCATGTACACTGCCTTCCCACCTCGTACTGCACATCGACCAATGACGTCAGAACCTCCAAATCACGAAAACCCGGTTGACCACAGTGTTACCGAGAGCTCAGAGATCGAAGATGACATTACTGAAGATGATGATGTATCAGATGGTACACCTGACAGCACCTCTGAAGTCAATAGCGATGATGAGGAAGGGGGCGAAACAGTCTCTAAGCAAGGTGGTGATGTCTCTGATCCAGAAGACGAGCCCCACGAGGGAGCGAGTCATGCCGCAAGCCATGCCATACCCTACGGAGAAGACAGAGATGAGAACCGCAGCAGTAATCAGATTGTCGAGCCAAAAGATAAAGACGCTGATCATGATGTCTACCAAGATGCTGATGTAGCTGCAGACGAGGAAAACAGTGAACTTTCCATGCAAACTGAAGAAGTGTCGGATGCATTTGAAGAAGGAGAGCCTGAGGACAACCTGACATCTGATGAACTAACACATGTCCTGGGAGATGTCCAACAAGGATATGTCGTGTCCACCAACGGAATGGATACATTTCTCGTGCCGGAAACTTTGACAGGTGCTCGACGCTCATCTCTCGATGCTGAGCTAGCAGACATGGGCAATGTCAAACGCCAGAAGAGCTCGAAGGGGTCCCCGCGAGGATGACCCTCCGAACCGCCGAAGAGCGGCGACCACCGAAGCGATTCGATGATTATCACGTGAACGCGACTTATCGTGGCAGAGTTGAAGGACCCGCTGGGACTGGATCAAAGCGCATGCCACCGCCTACTAAATGGCACATCGATGACATCCAGCTCCCCCGAAGCTTTGCTGAAGCGATGCGCTCACCACAGAAAACTGAATGGTTTCCTGGAATGGAGAAAGAACTGGAAGCGATGTTTTCTAAAGGAGTCTTACAACTAATTGATGAAACAGAAATGCCAAATGACGCTCATGCACTAGGTACCATGTGGCGTTTCCAAGCCAAGACTGACGAAGACGGCATCGTCGTTCGCTGGCGACCTAGATTGGTCTCACTTGGCAATCACCAAGTCTTCGGTATAGACTACGTCTATACATTCTCACCCGTAGCGAGAATGACAACGTTCCGTGTTGTGGTGGCTGTCGCCGTCAAGCTTCGACTGGTATTGTACCAAGGCGACGTGGACACAGCGTATCTAAATGCAGGATTAAAAATCAAACAGTATGTGCGCAGCATCCCTGGATTCAAGTGCCCGAAAGGAAAACTATACCGCGTGGACCAAGCCATGTATGGGTTGCACCAATCAGGAGCAGAATGGTATGAAGAAGTAGACGGTTTGTTATCTTCGGAAAGATTCAAAGGGACCCAGACAGAACCGTGTCTCTACCTATACTGTCAAGAAGGGGTGTTTGCACTGCTGATACTCTATGTCGACGATGTGGTGTTGGCTACGAACAGTGTCGAGTTCAAGAACACTTCTTTGATCGAATTCACGAGAAATATGGTTTTAAGGACGGTGGTCTACTGCACAGCTACCTCGGTATACAAATCGAGCAAAATGATGAAGGAATTCGCATCCACCAATCCAAGTACTGTGATGAAGTACTGGGACGATTTGGCTTTAAAGACGCACACGGCAGTGCCACGCTAATTCATCCACCAAGATCGTGACGATGCTGATGAGGAACTAATCTCGTTTAGCTATCGGGAAGCTATCGGGGCCTTGATGTACCTTGCCACCAGGCTACACAGGATAGTGTACCCGGGGTACACTAATACACGCAAACCCACTAGTGTGTGTGGGACACACACTAGCGACCAACATTACGAGCCGTCAATGTAACTATCATTGACGGGCGCTCAGGCGCACAGCTATTGGTTGAAAGGGCCACATTTCAACCAATCATGTGCATGCATTTCATGCAAATGCGTGAGAGCCAACCATGCTCTCACCCTTGCAACTAGATATCATCTTAAAGGGTTTAGCGTAAAGATAAGGCCAGCCCGCCACGCGGCGGGCTGCCATTCAATTCAGTTTTCTATTTTGATCTAAAGTGTTAAGTATTTGCTTTAGAAATAGCGCGCGTATTTCTATCTTACATACAAACTTTAAGTCTACGCTTCCTCAATACGCGCATACTGTGTATGCTAAGAAACAGAGCGTAGCTCTCGCCCTGTTTCACCTGGTAGCACTTTGTAGTCCGTTCAACGCCTACAGAGAATAGCCAAATGGAATTTGGCTATGGAGACGAAAACCCTTCGTCAGGCGGTGCTCCGTCTGACGGAGCTCGAATATCCACTCTCGTGTTACGAGAGAGGATTGCCCCACCTGAGTGATCAGCAGTGGGAGGCGTTGCTACGACTCTCGCGAGTCGTAGGCGAGTCCACTGTGGCAGCAATGCTTCGCTCATTGCCGCCAAGTGAACACCATGTAGTCGTGGTCGACTACATGGAGAAGGAACAACAGCAGAAAGAGACTTCTGCTGTTCCACGTTTTGAGTCACTGAAGGTGTCAGTGACTCCGTTCTCCGGTGGCTCGAACGAGCCACTATTGCGCTGGCTTGTAGAGCTCGAGACAGCGATCGCTGCCCGACGGATCCGGGATCCGTCGCTACAAGTCGCTTACGCGATGTCGTGTCTAGCAGGACGTGCTAGACACTGGGCGTATGGCAGACGCCTTACGAACGGTACGTGCTGGAGCACGTACGAAGAGTTCAAGGAAGAGCTCAAACTCGCGTTTGAGCCTCCCGAGTCGGAGTTCAGGTCGAGGGCGGAGTTCCTCGACCTGAAGCAAGGCAAGCGCGACGTACTTGCGTACGCGCAGCAGGCTCGATACTTGGTGTCAAGTATCGTGAACCACCCATTGATGAGGCGACACAAGTTGTCACCTTCATGAAGGGACTTAGAGATGGGCCTGTGAAGACCTATCTCTTCCGAGAGTACCCGAGTACTCTCGAGCAAGCCATCCGACTTGCATCGCAGGAAGAGTTTAGCTTGAATCAAGCTAAACTTCACGCGGACACGCCAGGGGCGCCGCGTCCGCGACCGAGGCCCATGGGCGGTCCAGAACCCATGGACCTATCAAGTGCGTCTGCTGGCAGGCAGCAGACGGATCCGCGTAGAAGAACGCAGCGGTGTTTCCAGTGTGGAAATACCGGCCACTACGCACGCGAGTGTGTAGCAGGCCCAAGGCCTGCTACTCGCGGTACGTCGTATCGTGCCAACGGTGATCGTTGGCGCGGACGACCAAAAACGGCGGGAGCCAGTAGGGGCAGGGCGCCCTACTGGTGTAGTCACACATGCCGATGTCGGACATGTGATGACTACCCCCTGCGGTGGCAAGCACCGCAGTGAAAGGAAGGATGGTCGAGCTGGGCTGATCATCCTGGAGGTTGCGGTGCATGGGAGATCCATGCACGCGCTGGTCGATTCAGGTGCGTCGAACAACTTTGTTCGACTGCAGAAGTCTGAATGCGATGTGCCCCGAGGAGAAAGAGACTCCTCGGAGCGAGTTGGTGGTGCGCCTGGCGACAGGCGCAACCGTGAAGACACGAAAGCGAACTGTGTCTGTTCGCTTTGACTGTGAAGGTCGGACCTTCACCGAAGACCTTATCGTCTTAGACTTAGACGATAAGTTCGACATGATATTGGGCATGCCGTGGCTAAAACGCCATGCCCCAGTGATAGACTGGAAGGCCCAGTCTATAATCTCATTCGGCGCCGAGGACGTTAACGTCCTCGGATCAGCGGACAACGTGACAGTGAGCGATGGCCCTGTCAACGTTGCGCGCACCTCGCGGTGCGTGCGTTGGGAGCGAGGGCAACCTCGCTCATCCCAGCCAAGAGAACGTGGCGACCGCTAAGGCCGCCGCGTACCAGAAGATGGAAGACCTCCGGGAGGCTTCCTCGTCCGTGCCCGGGGCACGGGCGAAATCACAACTGAAGGGTGCACTCCGGGAGCGCACCCACGTCCAAACCGGGTTTGGACCGAACCCTTCGCAGGCCGGGCCTGCGAAGGCAAGAACCAAGATACCGTCTCGGGCCGGGCCCGAGGCGACTGTTCAAGAGAAGATCTCCTCAAGCCGGGCTTGAGGAGCCAAGATTCAAGGAGACCCCTCGACGGGCCGGGCCCGTCGAGACACAAGATATGGGTCGTTGTCAGACCGGGTCTGACAAGGGTCGCGGTATGAGGAGCCCGAAGAGCTCCTCACAACTGAAAGGAACCGAGACCGGACAGGGGGTCGCTCCTCCCTGTCCCAAGAACGCCCTGCACCGAAGCGTGCAGGTGACGAGCCTCCATCGCCTGCGACGGGCGATGTCGAGTACGAGAGAGTGAATGCGCTGACGCAAACACTCTCTGGGGTCCAATGTCACGAGTTGACATTGGAGTGTCCTCCGAGCACTGCCTCGGAGTTGACAGCGCTGGAAGTGCAGAGCTGGAAAGGCTTTGCACGGGATCTACGCGCCGGGCGCGTAGAACAAGTATGCATCCTCACCGCCCGTGAGGATGTCGTGATCACAGAGGATCTCGAGGACCTGCGGCAGGTTCTCGTGCGGCACCCTGATGGCGACACGAGCCTCAGTGCCAAATCGAAAAAGGATCGATTTGCAGAGCAGAGCTGGGACTCGCTCAAGTCGAGTCCCTATTACGACGTTCTTCGGGAATACGCCGACGTATTCCCGGACGAAGTTCCTGCGGAGCTTCCGCAGGATAAAGGAATTCAGCACGAGATTGATCTCGTGCCAGGCACGAAGTACTGTGTCACGCGACAGTGGCCACTGCCGCGTGAACAAGTAAAGGCCATCGACGAGTTCTTCGAAGCTCGTCGTCGTGCGGGCCAAGTGCGGGAATCCAAATCCCCGCACAGTGCCCCCACGTTCTGTGTCAAGAAGGCACAGGGCGGATGGCGCATCGTTCATGCGTTTAACAAGATGAACGATGCGACGATACCGGCGCAGACGCCGATACCGAGGAAGGACGTCATCATCGATTCGATGAGCAAGAGCACCGTGTTCAGTGCTCTTGACCTAAGAGATGGTTTCTACCAAATCTTAATGCGTGAGAGTGATATCCCTCTCACGGCGGTAAGCACCCCAAGCGGCATGCTTTGGGAGTGGCTAGTGATGCCACAGGGGCTTAAGAATGCCCCTGAGACGTTTAATAGATGCGTAACGCATCTATTACGGTCGGTGCGGGACTTCGCACCGACGTACTTCGACGACGTGTTCGTCCACAGCCGGGCTGTGGGCGAGAAGACAGACACCGAGATGCACAAGGAGCATCTCCGACAACTGCTTGCGCTGATGCGCAAGCACGTTATATGCAAATCTTAAGAAGTGCATATTCGGTGCGTCCGAGATTCCAGTTCTCGGATGCCTTGTCGGCAAGGACGGTGTCCGCCCTGATCCCGAAAAGATCAGGGTGATCAACGAGTGGCCTGCGCCCTCGAATGCAAAGGAACTGCGGCAGTTCCTTGGGTTGGCTACGTACTTGTGCAAGTACATACACGATTACGCTGGGCGTATTCGACCACTGTCGCGCCTCCTCAAGAAGGACGCGGAGTGGAGATGGTCTGCTGAATGTCAGCAGGCCTTCAATTCGGTCAAGCAGGGCCTGACCGAGGCGCCGATCTTGGCCGTCGCCGACCAAGATCGTCCGTTCCACGTTGTGTGTGACGCATCCGACTTTGCAATCGGATGCGCTCTGATGCAGTACGATCACGAAGGACGTGATCGTGTGATCTGCTATCAGTCTCGTCAGCTTAAGCAAGCTGAGCGCAACTACCCAGTACATGACAAGGAGCTCCTTGCCATGAAGTATGCGTTAGCCAAGTTCCGTGTCTATCTCCTTGGAGATAGACCCTTCGTGATCTACACCGATCACGCTTCTTTACGGACGGCCGTAAAGTCACCACATCTCTCTCAAAGAATGGCACGGTGGCTGTCATTCTTCGCTGAATACAACTTCCAGGTTGAGTACAAACCTGGAAGGTTGAATGTGGTAGCCGACGCACTGTCGCGTCGGCCGGATTACAACTACAAGGTAGTTGACGTCAATGCCATTGGCATTGAACGCAGCAGTGTGCCCACATCGTCGCTGCTCGACGATGTGCGCAAGGCGTACTCGCTTGACGCGGACGCCAAGCGATTGCTGACCTATGTGGAGGCACCTTCCGACAGCGCGCATCGCGCGCTGCCTCCACATCTGAGATCCCGTGTGCACAGGTATAGTGCACACGACGGCTTGCTGCTATACAGTGCAGCTGACGACGATGTCGCTCGCATCGTCGTCCCTGATGATTATGATCTGCGCCTGCGGATCATATTCGAGTATCACGATGCCCCATCGGCTGGGCATCCGGGTCGAGAGAAGACGTACCTTCTTCTCTCGCGTGACTTCTACTGGCCTCGCCAGTACAAGTGGATCCGCAAGTACGTCCGTGCTTGCGAGGCGTGCCAACGAGTGAAGCCGACGCCGGCTTCACAAGCACCGCTACAGTCTGCCGATACCGGCAGAGTGTTGGGAGTCCATCAGTATGGACTTCATATTCGGGTTACCGCCCGACGCCAAGCGTCGGACTGGAGTGGTCGTCTTTGTCGACCGCTTCAGCAAGATGGTTCATCTTGCTGCGGTGCCTGCCCAAGTCACGTCCAAACAGACGGCACGTCTGTTTGTGGAGCTCATCTTCCGCTCTCACGGTATGCCCCGTGAGATAGTGTCCGACCGTGATCCAAGGTTCACGGCCGCGTTCTGGAAGGAGGTCTTCGGCCTCCTTGGTACTCGGCTGTCGATGTCGACAGCCGACCACCCGCAGACGGATGGTCAGACCGAGCGCGTGAATCGCGTGCTCGGTGACATCCTCAAGAGCTACGCCCACTCGTTCACCGAGTGGAGCGACTGTTTGCCGATGGCAGAGTTTGCCATCAACAACTCGGTGCATGCCTCTACGGGGCATACACCGTTCTACGTGAATGCCATGCGGCATCCACGAGTACCTGCCATGCTTGGCGGGGTGCTCCCTTGAGTGGGGAGGATCTGTGAGCGAGCCACGCCCACAGGAAAATTTGAACGCCGTGACACGTAGTGCCACGCGCCAGAAGAGAGTACGCTTTGCGTCTGCACCGGGTGCAGGCGCTTTCGAGAACACTTCCGTGCCGGGCACGGAAGTTACAAGCAACGACGAAGTACCTTTCGCTCCGGGAGCGAAGGAAGACGACCAAGTACCCTTCGCTCTGGGAGCGAAGAAGACGTGCAATGGACGCTCTGGGAGCGAAAAAGAAGACAAGCACCTTTCGCTCCGGGAGCGAAAGGACAAGCGACGACCCGTCCCACGCCTGCTCCGGGAGCAGACGTGACGCAAGATGACGTGTTCGACTCGGAGTCGAACACCGGAAACCAAAATGATACAGTGACGACGCAGGGCGACGTCACTGCTGCGACCAAGTACGTGTCCACACCCCATGTGGACACTCAAGATGACGAGCGCATCGTGCAGGGCACGATAGCGGACAAGGACGCATTGGTCGACACGACCAATGTCGATGCGAAAGACTTCGTGCAGAATCGACAAGCCGTCATGCGGTTTGTTCGTGATGCTATTGCATCTTCTGTCGACCGACAGAAGATGAACGCTGACAAGAAGTCACGCAACAACATTAGTGAGTTCAAAACGAATTCATTAGTTTTACTGTCTACGCAAAACATGGCTAGACATGCAGTCTCGGACTTTGGAGCAAGCAAGCTTGCTCCACGCTTCATCGGCCCCTTTCGTGTCTTGCATCGCCAAGGCACAGCCTACACGCTGGACATACCAACCAGCATGAGACTGCACCCGACGTTCTATGTCGGGCGACTGAAGGCGTATCATGAGCATGATACGCCCGCGCGCTCATCCAACATGGGCACGAAGAAGCGTGATGGTCGAGCTACGACTCGTCACCTTCGTCGCGCTCGCGCGCAGAGCGCGAGCGACGCATGCGAACGCTCTCAACGAGCTTCGCAAACTTCCTCTCGACGTCCTCGACTCGAGACAGCGCGTCACCCGCTGTCTCGCGAGAAGCGGACACTCGCGACGAGAGGTTCGAGATCAGCTGACTTTGCTCAGCGATCGTCTTCCAAGCCTCACGGCGGAAGGCAGCATAGTCAGCCGCCAGTTGCTGGAAGGTCTGATCAGCCTCAAGCGGCTGATCAAAGCGACGAGGTTTTCCCCCTCCGCCGGCACCTTTGCGGGCTGCCGACGGCTCAATTCGCTGGATTGTCGAGCGAATTGTAGCTCACCAGGAGCCACGCACTGACCAAGGTCAGCGTCGTTTTCGATGTCGTTGGAGAGGATACCCTCCCCAACACGACTCGTGGGAACCGCGGAATATCCTCGTGAGGGATATTCCGGAAATGGTGATGGCGTACGAAGACCGCCACCACCTCCGCCCGAGCCGAGACTAGGTCTCGGCTGGACAGTGTACCACCCACGCCCCGGGGACGGGTAGACGCGTAACGGGATCAGGCGGGGTGCTCTCTTCCGGCATCCGGGAAGACAGTAAAGCGCCAGTCTCGGACTTCACTGGGTACTCTCGTCGAGTACCCATCGACTTCGTTCTCACGCAGTCTGTCCGCGTTGGGTGGACAGACTGGACACCGTTCTCCACGGGGAACGGCACAAGGTATACCAGCGCTTGCACTGAGTTCGTGCAAGCGGGTAGCCTTGCCAGCGCTATTATGTTTATAATAGCGCTCACGCATGCTTTCGAGACGCTTTCGGAAAGCAGCAGCATCACTGTTCCAGTTCATAACGAACTGGTTCCAGCCCTGAGTCAGTGCGACTGTCTCAGAGACCTTGCTCTTAGCGCTATGGCGCACGCCCTTGAAATAGCGAAGAGCAAGGTACAGCGTCGCATAGTAGTTGCGACGCTCATCGGAGCCGGCCGCGAAGCCGAGCGCCTCTACGATATCATCATCTTTGATGGTATCGACTTGGAGAGCACAAGGTGTGCCCTGGCCGCCTTCGTCGGACCATCGGAGGCGATGAATGCGCTCCGATGATAACTTCCACGGCTCAGCTCCTGAGACTGAGCCGCGCTGCGCCCAACAGGCAAGGATGCCTGGGCGGAAGGAGAAACACCCGCGGATGGAGTTTCCGCGGGTCCACTGCTCTCAGACCGTGCACGCTTAGCGTGCACGACCTCGCCATCTTCTGGCGAGTCCTCACGTTGACGACGAGAGCCCGGCGACGGACTCTCGCGAAGAGGCTTGCTCACAGCAGGCTTGTCCCTCACGGGCGAAGAGTGCTCCTCTTCGTCCGCCAAAGAATCACTGTCGTAATCGACAATGAGACCAGGGTCTTCCTCATCACCATCACGTCCAGGGGACGTGGTGCGCGCAGCCTTCGCAGGCTGCGCGACAGTCGATTCACCCGCCCCGAAGGGACGGGTTGCCTTGGCGACGATAGCGTCGACTTGCTTAGCGCTCTCGCGCTCACGAGAGCGCTCTCTCTCCAATTGTAGTGCGTGATATTCACGCACTGACAGTGTCTTGCCACCCGATGGGGAATCCCCACCGGGTGCGGAGTCTTGGGACTTTCGGGAGCCTTGGGGCTCCCGGGGACTCGGGACTTGACGCGCTCATTGCGAAATGAGCGTGAGTGTCTTCTCCGTTAAACGAAGAAGACGGAAAGTGACCACAGAAGAGATCGTGGTCACCGTTACCTCCCGAATGCGATACTCGCACTTTGAGAGGGGGTGGTGTAGCGGGGCTACACAGGATAGTGTACCCGGGGTACACTAATACACGCAAACCCACTAGTGTGTGGGACACACACTAGCGACCAACATTACGAGCCGTCAATGTAACTATCATTGACGGGCGCTCAACGCACAGCTATTGGTTGAAAGGGCCACATTTCAACCAATCATGTGCATGCATTTCATGCAAATGCGTGAGAGCCAACCATGCTCTCACCCTTGCAATTAGATATCATCTTAAAGGGGTTTAGCGTAAAGATAAGGCCAGCCCGCCACGCGGCGGGCTGCCATTCAATTCAGTTTTCTATTTTGATCTAAAGTGTTAAGTATTTGTTTAGAAATACGCGAGCCCGCGTATTTCTATCTTACATACAAACTTTAAGTCTACGCTTCCTCAATACGCGCACTGTGTATGCTAAGAAACAGAGCGTAGCTCTCGCCCTGTTTCAGTACCCCTCGCCACCAGCACCAGTCCTGATTTGCCACTGGATATCTTATCGATTCGTACTCCAACCGAATCGCAAGCATTTGGCGCCATAAGCGGATTCTTCGATAGTGGGCAGGCATACGCAGATCTGGGCATCCATACGCAGACGAAACGAAGGCTGATGCTGGTTGTAATAGCGACTTGCGATGCAGACTGGGGTGATGACCAAAAGCAAAGTGTGACAGGATTGTGCTCACCATTCCGGTGGTGCTGTCAGTTGGGCTGCTCAGACGACAAACATGTCATTGCCCATGCAAAGAGCGATGGAAGGTCGTGGATTAATCAACATGTGATGAAGATTCTGCCACAAAAAAAGTAACACATCGCTGACCAGGGGTGATAATGTGCTGCAATCGCGTTGGCTGCAAGCCAACCTACAGCAAGAACGAGACATATCGAACTCAGATGGCACTATGTGCGTCACCAGATCAAGAAAGGACTAATGCAGATTTACAAAGTTGCTGGTGCTGACAACCCAGCTGATATGTTCACGAAGCACTTCCGAAAGGCACCTTGATGAAACATCGCGGGAAAATTGGCATGTCAGCCACGCTGACAGCGCCCCAGCACAATGTTCCGGCGCAAGCGTCGGAGGGGCGTGTTATGATATCATCTCGAATCGCACCGTCGACGACGACGACGACGACGACGACGCCACGTAAGGTTGCTAGCTGGCTAAGAACTTCCCTCAGCTTCGGAAGGAGCGACGAGGTGTTGGGAGTGGCGGCGACGGGGATTTCGGGCAGAGCGACGGGGGCAGATCAGACAAACAGCAAAGAGAAGTACAAGTAGCCTTCGTGCTGAAAGGCGGACCCCTCGGGCTTCATGCGTATGAACTTAGGT
>JAAVTI010001041.1:0-13469 GCA_011947335.1 Phytophthora constricta | reverse complement strand
CCACCTCCAATCACCGAAAAGTGAGGTGGAGTTAGCGAGAAGCGAAAGCGAGACATGTAGAGATGTTGCGTGCATCACTTCTCTTTACCCAGAAGCCTCTCAACTTGCTGTTGGAGACCCTCAGGATAGTGAACCACAACTTACCTTTGAGGGTTGGGGGAAAACGAGGAATCAAGACTTCTCCAGCGCTAGTGGCAGAAGCAGAAATGCAGGCTGTCGTCAATGCTAAGCGTGTGAAGGAGTCTATCATCGAGCTGTACCAGTCGACAAAATCTGAGGTGTCGGAGTACCTTGCAGACAACCGCGAGAGCTACCCATTTCACGATCGTCGCCATGGACGTGCAAAACGACTGCAGAAATTGTTTTGGGGATCTGGGTTTATCTCGTCGACAAAGAGTGGCAATTCAACTCTGTCCTTATGGGGACGAAAAGTTTTATCCCACACGGAGAGGGATTCGCAGACCATTCAAGACGTGGCTCACGAAGATGTTTGGACTTCGAGGCTGAGACCTAGTGAATTTTACGGAACTGCCAGCGACTCGGGGGTGATGTCAAGCATGCTTCGTTCAGAGCTGCAAGTTGAAGTGGGAATGGTGCTTCGCTCTGACCCACGCCGCGCCTGTGTTTGGCGGGAAAAGAGTCGACGGCCATTATTCTGAGTTGATCCGAAAATGACACTGGTGATAACTCAAGTAAACTTGTTTCAACAACAGGCAATTTATTTGCTGAGCTTTGCAAGTCTAAGACACAAGGAGCTTCGACCAGGCTTTTAGACTACTCGACTTCACGTTTCTTGAGCATGACCAACGCCATGAAACGTGTCCTCAATAAGTGGCCAGCCATCGTCGCGTGGTATGAAGAGCGAGGACGACAAGTATTTCGCGATCGCAAGCCTCTTCCCGAATTTCCCCTTGCTATCAAACCGATTTGATTCAAGTGCTGTCAATTTTGACCCCGATAGCTGATATAAAGTTCAAGTGCCAAGCTGAGCGTGTGGAGCAGGTAGAGATGCTTATGGCTCTATACATGACTCGGATTGATGATCTACCATCCAGTCAACCAGTCCCTCATTATTTGTCGACAGATCGAAACCCACAATGGATACTTGCAAGCTCACTGACTCCCTTGGCGTCAAAAACGATTTGTTGCGCAATGCCCAGGACGAGCGATTTTTCTCTCGGTATTATGAAGTTGGTAAATTTGCCACTTGCGATTTCGTGCTGGAGATGATGTTAAAGCTCCACCCAATCTTCAAGGACACACAGAATCTCTCAACCGCGCGGTTGTTATGTGTTGTTGCCAACATGGTAAAAGTTCTAAGGAAGCTGTGGATAGGTTGAAGGAAGTGACTGACAAAATTCGTTCAAACCTACTGGCCCTCTTAAAGCTAGTTGGAGGACCGCATGAAGCTGCTGAGGAGCAATCTATCTCATCTGGCGCACGTTTGAGTCGTCTGGAAGCACGATTCGCTCCAAGAGCAAGCAGGTCAGCAAATACTAACCGAGTCGATAAACGAGCAGAAGACGAGCTGGATAGATGGTTGGACGACACAGTTGAGATTCAACGCAACGAAAACATGACCCCAACGGAATCTGTGCTCCAGTTTTGGCAGAGGCTTGAGCAATCTGGCGAATACGGATTATCCCAAAAACTGTCCGAGTTCTATTCGCGATTCCATCTTCGTCCTGTCAGATTGAACGCGATTTTAGTGTCAGTGGAGAAATGGTGTCGCCCCAGCGTACCAGTTTAGCTGGCGACAGCATCGACATGTGTGTTTTTTAAACCGCAACCCCGAGTTCGTGAACTTACTTCAATGCGAAGAGATCCGCGGGGCAGCACCACTTATACGCTCGACCAAGCCTGCAGTTCGAATTTGATCCAGATATGTTCATGGACGATATTGACACCGACATTCTAGCAGAATTTGTGTCAAGTACCAACTTGAGCGACCTGATTGAAGAGGAGGTAGAGAAGTCTTCGCTGTAATTCATGAATACACAACTTGTTCACCGTTAAGTAGTTTTGGTTGTCCTTAAAAAATGTGGCTGTCTTACAAGCTATCACAGCTTGTCGTCGTTGTTGTCATCGCACTATCTGTCGGAGCCGTGGTGACAGGAGACTCTTAAAGTACTCCTTAACCTTCTTGGATCGATACCGCAGGTGATCTGCAGCCATTCATAGTTGATGATAAATACAATATGGTACTCCCGGTCGTCGATGCTGCTCCACTTCTGCGGATCTTCATCTCCAAATTCCATCGGTACCAGGAGAGCACGAGTTATCCGTATTCTGAGCTGCGCTCGAATCCAATACTTTCCATGCCCCACTGCTACAAAATAATCCGTGTGTGCACTAATCGCTGCTGAACCATCTGCTGCTTCGACCAGGCTTTTAGACTACTCGACTTCACGTTTCTTGAGCATGACCAACGCCATGAAACGTGTCCTCAATAAGTGGCCAGCCATCGTCGCGTGGTATGAAGAGCGAGGACGACAAGTATTTCGCGATCGCAAGCCTCTTCCCGAATTTCCCTTGCAAACTATCAAACCGATTTGATTCAAGTGCTGTCAATTTTGACCCCGATAGCTGATATAAAGTTCAAGTGCCAAGCTGAGCGTGTGGAGCAGGTAGAGATGCTTATGGCTCTATACATGACTCGGATTGATGATCTACCATCCAGTCAACCAGTCCCTCATTATTTGTCGACAGATCGAAACCCACAATGGATACTTGCAAGCTCACTGACTCCCTTGGCGTCAAAAACGATTTGTTGCGCAATGCCCAGGACGAGCGATTTTCTCTCGGTATTATGAAGTTGGTAAATTTGCCACTTGCGATTTCGTGCTGGAGATGATGTTAAAGCTCCACCCAATCTTCAAGGACACACAGAATCTCTCAACCGCGCGGTTGTTATGTGTTGTTGCCAACATGGTAAAAGTTCTAAGGAAGCTGTGGATAGGTTGAAGGAAGTGACTGACAAAATTCGTTCAAACCTACTGGCCCTCTTAAAGCTAGTTGCAGGACCGCATGAAGCTGCTGAGGAGCAATCTATCTCATCTGGCGCACGTTTGAGTCGTCTGGAAGCACGATTCGCTCCAAGAGCAAGCAGGTCAGCAAATACTAACCGAGTCGATAAACGAGCAGAAGACGAGCTGGATAGATGGTTGGACGACACAGTTGAGATTCAACGCAACGAAAACATGACCCCAACGGAATCTGTGCTCCAGTTTTGGCAGAGGCTTGAGCAATCTGGCGAATACGGATTATCCCAAAAACTGTCCGAGTTCTATTCGCGATTCCATCTTCGTCCTGTCAGATTGAACGCGATTTTAGTGTCAGTGGAGAAATGGTGTCGCCCCAGCGTACCAGTTTAGCTGGCGACAGCATCGACATGTGTGTCTTTTAAACCGCAACCCCGAGTTCGTGAACTTACTTCAATGCGAAGAGATCCCGCGGGGCAGCACCACTTATACGCTCGACCAAGCCTGCAGTTCGAATTTGATCCAGATATGTTCATGGACGATATTGACACCGACATTCTAGCAGAATTTGTGTCAAGTACCAACTTGAGCGACCTGATTGAAGAGGAGGTAGAGAAGTCTTCGCTGTAATTCATGAATACACAACTTGTTCACCGTTAAGTAGTTTTGGTTGTCCTTAAAAAAATGTGGCTGTCTTACAAGCTATCACAGCTTGTCGTCGTTGTTGTCATCGCACTATCTGTCGGAGCCGTGGTGACAGGAGACTCTTAAAGTACTCCTTAACCTTCTTGGATCGATACCGCAGGTGATCTGCAGCCATTCATAGTTGATGATAAATACAATATGGTACTCCCGGTCGTCGATGCTGCTCCACTTCTGCGGATCTTCATCTCCAAATTCCATCGGTACCAGGAGAGCACGAGTTATCCGTATTCTGAGCTGCGCTCGAATCCAATACTTTCCATGCCCCACTGCTACAAAATAATCCGTGTGTGCACTAATCGCTGCTGAACCATCTGCTGCTTCGACCAGGCTTTTAGACTACTCGACTTCACGTTTCTTGAGCATGACCAACGCCATGAAACGTGTCCTCAATAAGTGGCCAGCCATCGTCGCGTGGTATGAAGAGCGAGGACGACAAGTATTTCGCGATCGCAAGCCTCTTCCCGAATTTCCCTTGCAAACTATCAAACCGATTTGATTCAAGTGCTGTCAATTTTGACCCCGATAGCTGATATAAAGTTCAAGTGCCAAGCTGAGCGTGTGGAGCAGGTAGAGATGCTTATGGCTCTATACATGACTCGGATTGATGATCTACCATCCAGTCAACCAGTCCCTCATTATTTGTCGACAGATCGAAACCCACAATGGATACTTGCAAGCTCACTGACTCCCTTGGCGTCAAAAACGATTTGTTGCGCAATGCCCAGGACGAGCGATTTTTCTCTCGGTATTATGAAGTTGGTAAATTTGCCACTTGCGATTTCGTGCTGGAGATGATGTTAAAGCTCCACCCAATCTTCAAGGACACACAGAATCTCTCAACCGCGCGGTTGTTATGTGTTGTTGCCAACATGGTAAAAGTTCTAAGGAAGCTGTGGATAGGTTGAAGGAAGTGACTGACAAAATTCGTTCAAACCTACTGGCCCTCTTAAAGCTAGTTGCAGGACCGCATGAAGCTGCTGAGGAGCAATCTATCTCATCTGGCGCACGTTTGAGTCGTCTGGAAGCACGATTCGCTCCAAGAGCAAGCAGGTCAGCAAATACTAACCGAGTCGATAAACGAGCAGAAGACGAGCTGGATAGATGGTTGGACGACACAGTTGAGATTCAACGCAACGAAAACATGACCCCAACGGAATCTGTGCTCCAGTTTTGGCAGAGGCTTGAGCAATCTGGCGAATACGGATTATCCCAAAAACTGTCCGAGTTCTATTCGCGATTCCATCTTCGTCCTGTCAGATTGAACGCGATTTTAGTGTCAGTGGAGAAATGGTGTCGCCCCAGCGTACCAGTTTAGCTGGCGACAGCATCGACATGTGTGTCTTTTTAAACCGCAACCCCGAGTTCGTGAACTTACTTCAATGCGAAGAGATCCCGCGGGGCAGCACCACTTATACGCTCGACCAAGCCTGCAGTTCGAATTTGATCCAGATATGTTCATGGACGATATTGACACCGACATTCTAGCAGAATTTGTGTCAAGTACCAACTTGAGCGACCTGATTGAAGAGGAGGTAGAGAAGTCTTCGCTGTAATTCATGAATACACAACTTGTTCACCGTTAAGTAGTTTTGGTTGTCCTTAAAAAATGTGGCTGTCTTACAAGCTATCACAGCTTGTCGTCGTTGTTGTCATCGCACTATCTGTCGGAGCCGTGGTGACAGGAGACTCTTAAAGTACTCCTTAACCTTCTTGGATCGATACCGCAGGTGATCTGCAGCCATTCATAGTTGATGATAAATACAATATGGTACTCCCGGTCGTCGATGCTGCTCCACTTCTGCGGATCTTCATCTCCAAATTCCATCGGTACCAGGAGAGCACGAGTTATCCGTATTCTGAGCTGCGCTCGAATCCAATACTTTCCATGCCCCACTGCTACAAAATAATCCGTGTGTGCACTAATCGCTGCTGAACCATCTGCTGCTTCGACCAGGCTTTTAGACTACTCGACTTCACGTTTCTTGAGCATGACCAACGCCATGAAACGTGTCCTCAATAAGTGGCCAGCCATCGTCGCGTGGTATGAAGAGCGAGGACGACAAGTATTTCGCGATCGCAAGCCTCTTCCCGAATTTCCCTTGCAAACTATCAAACCGATTTGATTCAAGTGCTGTCAATTTTGACCCCGATAGCTGATATAAAGTTCAAGTGCCAAGCTGAGCGTGTGGAGCAGGTAGAGATGCTTATGGCTCTATACATGACTCGGATTGATGATCTACCATCCAGTCAACCAGTCCCTCATTATTTGTCGACAGATCGAAACCCACAATGGATACTTGCAAGCTCACTGACTCCCTTGGCGTCAAAAACGATTTGTTGCGCAATGCCCAGGACGAGCGATTTTTCTCTCGGTATTATGAAGTTGGTAAATTTGCCACTTGCGATTTCGTGCTGGAGATGATGTTAAAGCTCCACCCAATCTTCAAGGACACACAGAATCTCTCAACCGCGCGGTTGTTATGTGTTGTTGCCAACATGGTAAAAGTTCTAAGGAAGCTGTGGATAGGTTGAAGGAAGTGACTGACAAAATTCGTTCAAACCTACTGGCCCTCTTAAAGCTAGTTGCAGGACCGCATGAAGCTGCTGAGGAGCAATCTATCTCATCTGGCGCACGTTTGAGTCGTCTGGAAGCACGATTCGCTCCAAGAGCAAGCAGGTCAGCAAATACTAACCGAGTCGATAAACGAGCAGAAGACGAGCTGGATAGATGGTTGGACGACACAGTTGAGATTCAACGCAACGAAAACATGACCCCAACGGAATCTGTGCTCCAGTTTTGGCAGAGGCTTGAGCAATCTGGCGAATACGGATTATCCCAAAAACTGTCCGAGTTCTATTCGCGATTCCATCTTCGTCCTGTCAGATTGAACGCGATTTTAGTGTCAGTGGAGAAATGGTGTCGCCCCAGCGTACCAGTTTAGCTGGCGACAGCATCGACATGTGTGTCTTTTTAAACCGCAACCCCGAGTTCGTGAACTTACTTCAATGCGAAGAGATCCCGCGGGGCAGCACCACTTATACGCTCGACCAAGCCTGCAGTTCGAATTTGATCCAGATATGTTCATGGACGATATTGACACCGACATTCTAGCAGAATTTGTGTCAAGTACCAACTTGAGCGACCTGATTGAAGAGGAGGTAGAGAAGTCTTCGCTGTAATTCATGAATACACAACTTGTTCACCGTTAAGTAGTTTTGGTTGTCCTTAAAAAATGTGGCTGTCTTACAAGCTATCACAGCTTGTCGTCGTTGTTGTCATCGCACTATCTGTCGGAGCCGTGGTGACAGGAGACTCTTAAAGTACTCCTTAACCTTCTTGGATCGATACCGCAGGTGATCTGCAGCCATTCATAGTTGATGATAAATACAATATGGTACTCCCGGTCGTCGATGCTGCTCCACTTCTGCGGATCTTCATCTCCAAATTCCATCGGTACCAGGAGAGCACGAGTTATCCGTATTCTGAGCTGCGCTCGAATCCAATACTTTCCATGCCCCACTGCTACAAAATAATCCGTGTGTGCACTAATCGCTGCTGAACCATCTGCTGCTTCGACCAGGCTTTTAGACTACTCGACTTCACGTTTCTTGAGCATGACCAACGCCATGAAACGTGTCCTCAATAAGTGGCCAGCCATCGTCGCGTGGTATGAAGAGCGAGGACGACAAGTATTTCGCGATCGCAAGCCTCTTCCCGAATTTCCCCTTGCAAACTATCAAACCGATTTGATTCAAGTGCTGTCAATTTTGACCCCGATAGCTGATATAAAGTTCAAGTGCCAAGCTGAGCGTGTGGAGCAGGTAGAGATGCTTATGGCTCTATACATGACTCGGATTGATGATCTACCATCCAGTCAACCAGTCCCTCATTATTTGTCGACAGATCGAAACCCACAATGGATACTTGCAAGCTCACTGACTCCCTTGGCGTCAAAAACGATTTGTTGCGCAATGCCCAGGACGAGCGATTTTTCTCTCGGTATTATGAAGTTGGTAAATTTGCCACTTGCGATTTCGTGCTGGAGATGATGTTAAAGCTCCACCCAATCTTCAAGGACACACAGAATCTCTCAACCGCGCGGTTGTTATGTGTTGTTGCCAACATGGTAAAAGTTCTAAGGAAGCTGTGGATAGGTTGAAGGAAGTGACTGACAAAATTCGTTCAAACCTACTGGCCCTCTTAAAGCTAGTTGCAGGACCGCATGAAGCTGCTGAGGAGCAATCTATCTCATCTGGCGCACGTTTGAGTCGTCTGGAAGCACGATTCGCTCCAAGAGCAAGCAGGTCAGCAAATACTAACCGAGTCGATAAACGAGCAGAAGACGAGCTGGATAGATGGTTGGACGACACAGTTGAGATTCAACGCAACGAAAACATGACCCCAACGGAATCTGTGCTCCAGTTTTGGCAGAGGCTTGAGCAATCTGGCGAATACGGATTATCCCAAAAACTGTCCGAGTTCTATTCGCGATTCCATCTTCGTCCTGTCAGATTGAACGCGATTTTAGTGTCAGTGGAGAAATGGTGTCGCCCCAGCGTACCAGTTTAGCTGGCGACAGCATCGACATGTGTGTCTTTTAAACCGCAACCCCGAGTTCGTGAACTTACTTCAATGCGAAGAGATCCCGCGGGGCAGCACCACTTATACGCTCGACCAAGCCTGCAGTTCGAATTTGATCCAGATATGTTCATGGACGATATTGACACCGACATTCTAGCAGAATTTGTGTCAAGTACCAACTTGAGCGACCTGATTGAAGAGGAGGTAGAGAAGTCTTCGCTGTAATTCATGAATACACAACTTGTTCACCGTTAAGTAGTTTTGGTTGTCCTTAAAAAATGTGGCTGTCTTACAAGCTATCACAGCTTGTCGTCGTTGTTGTCATCGCACTATCTGTCGGAGCCGTGGTGACAGGAGACTCTTAAAGTACTCCTTAACCTTCTTGGATCGATACCGCAGGTGATCTGCAGCCATTCATAGTTGATGATAAATACAATATGGTACTCCCGGTCGTCGATGCTGCTCCACTTCTGCGGATCTTCATCTCCAAATTCCATCGGTACCAGGAGAGCACGAGTTATCCGTATTCTGAGCTGCGCTCGAATCCAATACTTTCCATGCCCCACTGCTACAAAATAATCCGTGTGTGCACTAATCGCTGCTGAACCATCTGCTGCTTCGACCAGGCTTTTAGACTACTCGACTTCACGTTTCTTGAGCATGACCAACGCCATGAAACGTGTCCTCAATAAGTGGCGAGCCATCGTCGCGTGGTATGAAGAGCGAGGACGACAAGTATTTCGCGATCGCAAGCCTCTTCCCGAATTTCCCTTGCAAACTATCAAACCGATTTGATTCAAGTGCTGTCAATTTTGACCCCGATAGCTGATATAAAGTTCAAGTGCCAAGCTGAGCGTGTGGAGCAGGTAGAGATGCTTATGGCTCTATACATGACTCGGATTGATGATCTACCATCCAGTCAACCAGTCCCTCATTATTTGTCGACAGATCGAAACCCACAATGGATACTTGCAAGCTCACTGACTCCCTTGGCGTCAAAAACGATTTGTTGCGCAATGCCCAGGACGAGCGATTTTTCTCTCGGTATTATGAAGTTGGTAAATTTGCCACTTGCGATTTCGTGCTGGAGATGATGTTAAAGCTCCACCCAATCTTCAAGGACACACAGAATCTCTCAACCGCGCGGTTGTTATGTGTTGTTGCCAACATGGTAAAAGTTCTAAGGAAGCTGTGGATAGGTTGAAGGAAGTGACTGACAAAATTCGTTCAAACCTACTGGCCCTCTTAAAGCTAGTTGCAGGACCGCATGAAGCTGCTGAGGAGCAATCTATCTCATCTGGCGCACGTTTGAGTCGTCTGGAAGCACGATTCGCTCCAAGAGCAAGCAGGTCAGCAAATACTAACCGAGTCGATAAACGAGCAGAAGACGAGCTGGATAGATGGTTGGACGACACAGTTGAGATTCAACGCAACGAAAACATGACCCCAACGGAATCTGTGCTCCAGTTTTGGCAGAGGCTTGAGCAATCTGGCGAATACGGATTATCCCAAAACTGTCCGAGTTCTATTCGCGATTCCATCTTCGTCCTGTCAGATTGAACGCGATTTTAGTGTCAGTGGAGAAATGGTGTCGCCCCAGCGTACCAGTTTAGCTGGCGACAGCATCGACATGTGTGTCTTTTAAACCGCAACCCCGAGTTCGTGAACTTACTTCAATGCGAAGAGATCCCGCGGGGCAGCACCACTTATACGCTCGACCAAGCCTGCAGTTCGAATTTGATCCAGATATGTTCATGGACGATATTGACACCGACATTCTAGCAGAATTTGTGTCAAGTACCAACTTGAGCGACCTGATTGAAGAGGAGGTAGAGAAGTCTTCGCTGTAATTCATGAATACACAACTTGTTCACCGTTAAGTAGTTTTGGTTGTCCTTAAAAAAATGTGGCTGTCTTACAAGCTATCACAGCTTGTCGTCGTTGTTGTCATCGCACTATCTGTCGGAGCCGTGGTGACAGGAGACTCTTAAAGTACTCCTTAACCTTCTTGGATCGATACCGCAGGTGATCTGCAGCCATTCATAGTTGATGATAAATACAATATGGTACTCCCGGTCGTCGATGCTGCTCCACTTCTGCGGATCTTCATCTCCAAATTCCATCGGTACCAGGAGAGCACGAGTTATCCGTATTCTGAGCTGCGCTCGAATCCAATACTTTCCATGCCCCACTGCTACAAAATAATCCGTGTGTGCACTAATCGCTGCTGAACCATCTGCTGCTTCGACCAGGCTTTTAGACTACTCGACTTCACGTTTCTTGAGCATGACCAACGCCATGAAACGTGTCCTCAATAAGTGGCCAGCCATCGTCGCGTGGTATGAAGAGCGAGGACGACAAGTATTTCGCGATCGCAAGCCTCTTCCCGAATTTCCCTTGCAAACTATCAAACCGATTTGATTCAAGTGCTGTCAATTTTGACCCCGATAGCTGATATAAAGTTCAAGTGCCAAGCTGAGCGTGTGGAGCAGGTAGAGATGCTTATGGCTCTATACATGACTCGGATTGATGATCTACCATCCAGTCAACCAGTCCCTCATTATTTGTCGACAGATCGAAACCCACAATGGATACTTGCAAGCTCACTGACTCCCTTGGCGTCAAAAACGATTTGTTGCGCAATGCCCAGGACGAGCGATTTTTCTCTCGGTATTATGAAGTTGGTAAATTTGCCACTTGCGATTTCGTGCTGGAGATGATGTTAAAGCTCCACCCAATCTTCAAGGACACACAGAATCTCTCAACCGCGCGGTTGTTATGTGTTGTTGCCAACATGGTAAAAGTTCTAAGGAAGCTGTGGATAGGTTGAAGGAAGTGACTGACAAAATTCGTTCAAACCTACTGGCCCTCTTAAAGCTAGTTGCAGGACCGCATGAAGCTGCTGAGGAGCAATCTATCTCATCTGGCGCACGTTTGAGTCGTCTGGAAGCACGATTCGCTCCAAGAGCAAGCAGGTCAGCAAATACTAACCGAGTCGATAAACGAGCAGAAGACGAGCTGGATAGATGGTTGGACGACACAGTTGAGATTCAACGCAACGAAAACATGACCCCAACGGAATCTGTGCTCCAGTTTTGGCAGAGGCTTGAGCAATCTGGCGAATACGGATTATCCCAAAAACTGTCCGAGTTCTATTCGCGATTCCATCTTCGTCCTGTCAGATTGAACGCGATTTTAGTGTCAGTGGAGAAATGGTGTCGCCCCAGCGTACCAGTTTAGCTGGCGACAGCATCGACATGTGTGTCTTTTAAACCGCAACCCCGAGTTCGTGAACTTACTTCAATGCGAAGAGATCCCGCGGGGCAGCACCACTTATACGCTCGACCAAGCCTGCAGTTCGAATTTGATCCAGATATGTTCATGGACGATATTGACACCGACATTCTAGCAGAATTTGTGTCAAGTACCAACTTGAGCGACCTGATTGAAGAGGAGGTAGAGAAGTCTTCGCTGTAATTCATGAATACACAACTTGTTCACCGTTAAGTAGTTTTGGTTGTCCTTAAAAAAATGTGGCTGTCTTACAAGCTATCACAGCTTGTCGTCGTTGTTGTCATCGCACTATCTGTCGGAGCCGTGGTGACAGGAGACTCTTAAAGTACTCCTTAACCTTCTTGGATCGATACCGCAGGTGATCTGCAGCCATTCATAGTTGATGATAAATACAATATGGTACTCCCGGTCGTCGATGCTGCTCCACTTCTGCGGATCTTCATCTCCAAATTCCATCGGTACCAGGAGAGCACGAGTTATCCGTATTCTGAGCTGCGCTCGAATCCAATACTTTCCATGCCCCACTGCTACAAAATAATCCGTGTGTGCACTAATCGCTGCTGAACCATCTGCTGCTTCGACCAGGCTTTTAGACTACTCGACTTCACGTTTCTTGAGCATGACCAACGCCATGAAACGTGTCCTCAATAAGTGGCCAGCCATCGTCGCGTGGTATGAAGAGCGAGGACGACAAGTATTTCGCGATCGCAAGCCTCTTCCCGAATTTCCTTGCAAACTATCAAACCGATTTGATTCAAGTGCTGTCAATTTTGACCCCGATAGCTGATATAAAGTTCAAGTGCCAAGCTGAGCGTGTGGAGCAGGTAGAGATGCTTATGGCTCTATACATGACTCGGATTGATGATCTACCATCCAGTCAACCAGTCCCTCATTATTTGTCGACAGATCGAAACCCACAATGGATACTTGCAAGCTCACTGACTCCCTTGGCGTCAAAAACGATTTGTTGCGCAATGCCCAGGACGAGCGATTTTCTCTCGGTATTATGAAGTTGGTAAATTTGCCACTTGCGATTTCGTGCTGGAGATGATGTTAAAGCTCCACCCAATCTTCAAGGACACACAGAATCTCTCAACCGCGCGGTTGTTATGTGTTGTTGCCAACATGGTAAAAGTTCTAAGGAAGCTGTGGATAGGTTGAAGGAAGTGACTGACAAAATTCGTTCAAACCTACTGGCCCTCTTAAAGCTAGTTGGAGGACCGCATGAAGCTGCTGAGGAGCAATCTATCTCATCTGGCGCACGTTTGAGTCGTCTGAAGCACGATTCGCTCCAAGAGCAAGCAGGTCAGCAAATACTAACCGAGTCGATAAACGAGCAGAAGACGAGCTGGATAGATGGTTGGACGACACAGTTGAGATTCAACGCAACGAAAACATGACCCCAACGGAATCTGTGCTCCAGTTTTGGCAGAGGCTTGAGCAATCTGGCGAATACGGATTATCCCAAAAACTGTCCGAGTTCTATTCGCGATTCCATCTTCGTCCTGTCAGATTGAACGCGATTTTAGTGTCAGTGGAGAAATGGTGTCGCCCCAGCGTACCAGTTTAGCTGGCGACAGCATCGACATGTGTGTCTTTTAAACCGCAACCCCGAGTTCGTGAACTTACTTCAATGCGAAGAGATCCGCGGGGCAGCACCACTTATACGCTCGACCAAGCCTGCAGTTCGAATTTGATCCAGATATGTTCATGGACGATATTGACACCGACATTCTAGCAGAATTTGTGTCAAGTACCAACTTGAGCGACCTGATTGAAGAGGAGGTAGAGAAGTCTTCGCTGTAATTCATGAATACACAACTTGTTCACCGTTAAGTAGTTTTGGTTGTCCTTAAAAAAATGTGGCTGTCTTACAAGCTATCACAGCTTGTCGTCGTTGTTGTCAG
>JAAVTI010001040.1:0-27632 GCA_011947335.1 Phytophthora constricta | reverse complement strand
ACACCTTCTTGGTGCCGCGAGGCGTCTTCATTTCCATGACAATGTCGCCGCTGCCGATCGCCTGAACCACACCGTCGTCTGCGAGACGCACGTCGACCGGAGTGAAAGCCTTGTAGTTTCTCATGAACTTCTTCGAGTGCGCCATGTGTTGCGTCGCACCCGAGTCGACCAGCCATGCACCATTCGCCAACGCCGCCATGGCCATATCGCCATCGCCGTCTACGAAGAAGAGATAGTCGCCAGAGTCGTCCTCATGCGCGACGTTGGCACGCTGCGAGCGCTGCCGCTCCATGTTGTCCTGGATCCGCGAGGGGCACTCCGCGATCCAGTGTCCATACTTGCCGCAGTTGTGGCACGCACCGCTTCTTCGACGGTCGGCCCTTGCGCTTGTTGTCCTCATCATGAACGCCTGACCAGGCGCGGCGCCATCTCCATCGCCACCCTGCTCCTTGCGCTTCATGTCTTCATGTAGCAGCCGAGACGTCACCAGCTCCCACGTCAGCGTGTCGGATCTTGATTCCAACGCCGTGATCAGGAACTGGTACGACTCGCTCAGGCTCCCGAGAAGCGTGATCACCAAGTCGTCCTCGCTGACTGGAGCGCCGACCGCGTCGAGCTGTTCCGCCAGAGTCTTGAGCTTGTTGATGTGTTGCAGCACATCATCACCTTCCTCCATCATGAGCGTGAAGAATCGACGACGAAGGAAGAGCTTGTTCGCCAGGCTCTTCTTCTCGAAGTGTCCTTCCAGTCTTGACCATGCATCATGCGCGTCCTTGGCCGACCGCACCAGCGGCAGCTGCGAGTCCTCCATCGCAAGACAGATGATCGCCAGCGCCTTGCGCGACTTCTTCCGGAAGAGCGCTTGATCGGTCGCCGTCTGGCAGTTCTCCAGCTTGATCTCCCCGCACGTGACTTCCCACAGCTCGCGCTCTTCCAGCACCATCTGCATCTTGAACTTCCACGTGTGGAAGTTAGCTCCGTCGAACTTGTTGATGCGGAAGGCGGAAGGCGGCGTGGCGTCCATGGCGAAGGCGTAGTCGGGGTCTTGGGCAGGGAAGGTAGAGCTTGGGCTCATAACCTAAAGGCTTGGGTCGTTGTTGGCAAAATGCAAAGTGATTGATTTAGGTCCTTAGTTCACAAACTCCTTGCTACCTCTAAGCCTACTGGATTTCCTGCTGGGTACACTGAGTTATTTCAGCCAATCGCAGAGCGCCACGTCGATGCCCATCTTGTACCCACAATCTTGTACCCACGTGCAGCGTAATCATTTATGGCGTAATCAGTGGGAAGTAATCTTCGTCCCGTAATCGCCAGAGTGATTGCAGTGCCACTGAGTGAAGGTCATACCGGTACCCTACCGGTATACCGCAGCTGCTCGAGGCGTCTCCTTGACAACATGAAGCACACATGCATCTTCGGGTGTCGCGCATATGTGCTGACGCCGAAGGAGAAGCGACTCAGTGGGACGCGAAGGCTCGCGCCGGTGTGTTCATGGGCTACGAAGAAGTGTCGAAGGCCTACCGAGTTTATGACATCGAGGCGGGGAAGGTGGTCGCAGTCGCGATGTCACCTCGACGAGTCGACTTTGGCCTTTCGGCGATGGATCAGATGACGATGTAGACGAAGCCGTTCTCAATTTCGACAACCTGGATATCAGCGATGCTGTCCCTGCCCAGACGGATTTCAAGCAGGCGGGGAAACGCAAGAACCGCTCCGACAGTAACCGCAACATGGGTCAAGCGAGTCGTGGAGCTGGTCTGGAAGAACAAGTGCGCCGAACGAGTCGTTCGAGCGCGGACCAAAACGCCGTTCAAGTGTGCGAGTGGAATCGGGCCAAGTGACGAAGAAGAAAAGATGATGAAGACAGTTCAAGTCCTGTGTATTCTGGCATGCGAGTGCCAACGCCGTGGAAGCAAGCGATTTGTCGGAGCCATCGACGTTCCAAGAGGCGATCAACGGACCCGACCGCGCACTGGCGCAAAGCCATTCGTGCGGAACTCAAGTCGATGCGTCTACGTGGTGTGTTCCGCGGTGCGAAGCTACCATCAGGTCAGCGTGCCATCGGTACGAAGTGGGTGTTCAAGATCAAGCGAAAAGCCGATGGATCAATCGAGAAGTGGCGCGCCTGGTGGCCAAGGGCTTCAAGCAGAAGTACGGCATCGACTACACCGAGACGTTCTCGCCTGTGATCAAGTACGTGACGCTGCGCATGGTAATCGCCCTAGCCAAATATTTGGTTGGCCCGTCGACCAACTGGACGTGGTGACTGCGTTCCTGTACGGCATCATGAAGGAACTCGTGTTTGCGTCGTTCCGGAAGGCGTGGAGCTGGATGGCGATTTCGACTGCGTGGAGTTACTGAAAGCCATCTACGGTCTCAAACAGGCATCGCGCGTGTGGAACGAGACGTTCGACGAGTTCGTGTGTTCCATCGGATTTCACGTGTCGGCTTATGACCCGTGCCTCTACATCAAGGAAGTCGACGGTCATTGCGTGCTGCTGCTCGTGTACGTGGACGACGTACTGATTACCGAGTTCGGCTGAGCTCATCGAGCAGACCAAGCGCGAGCTGAAGACTCGCTTCGAGATGACCGACAGCGGCAAGTGTGCCTTCATTCTAGGCATCGAGTTGGTAGACGGCCCGAACGGCAGCGTGACGATGTGCCAGCGGCGGTATGTGGATGACATCCTGAAGCGTTTCGGTATGGACGAGTGCAAGGCTGTGGTGTCTGTGGATTTGAGCTCACGACTGGTTGCGAGCGACTTGGCGATCAAGCTGAACGCGCCATTTCGTGAAGCTGTGGGTGCGCTCATGCATCTCATGACTGCGACTCGCCCGGACATTGCATATGCTGTGGGCTACGTGTCACGCTTTATGGAGAATCCGCAGGAGGAGCACTGGATGGCCGTGAAGCGCATATTTCGCTATCTGCAGGGAACCAAGTCACACGGCATCTGCTTCAAGCCTGGTGACAGCGTGGACTTTCGTGGATACTCTGACGCAGACTGGGCCGGCGATCTCGCGGATCGCAAGTCGACTTCGGGCTACGTGTTCCTGCTAACAGGTGCTCCCATCAGTTGGGGAAGCAAGCAGTCGAGCGTGTCGCTATCAACGAGTGAAGCGGAGTACATCGCGCTGAGCCTGGCCATCCAAGAAGGCAAGTGGGTGCACCGATTAGTGTGTGAAATGCTCACGGTTGCTGGAGAAGCGTGCCCGGAGCTCAAGATTTTCGAGGACAACCAGTCATGCATCAAGATGACGAAGAACCCCGTGAACCACGGTCGCGCCAAGCACATCGACATCAAGTCACCACATCCGCGATGAAGTGAAACGCGGTGAAGTGACGGTGGAGTACTGCGAAACTGCGACGATGCTGGCGGATATCATGACAAAGGCGATGCCGGGGCCACGCCACAAGGAACTGACTCAGGCTCTCGGCGTGACAGAGTGTTCGCATTGAGGGGGCGTATTGCGGTACCTGAGTTATGGTACTCGTGGGGTACCGTATACTGGTACGAGTACCGGTTGTGCCAATGACCAACACTCACCGCCTGCTCAATCATTCTGTATGTTTACGCTACATGTTTGCGTCATCGATGTTTACGCCACGCTGGATACTTGCGACAGGATACTGGGTACAAGATGGGCAAGATGCGTGGCGCTCTGTGATTGGCTGGAGCAACTCAGAATCCAGAGTGTATCCAGTAGAATATCTAGTAGGCTTAGAGGTGCTTGGTCGTCATGTTAAGGAAAATGCAAAGCAGATTGATTTAGGTCCTTAGTTCACAAACTCCTGCTACCCTCTGTTTCTTACTGATTTCTGCTAGTACACTTGGGAAAGTTATTTCAGCCAATCGCAGAGCGCCACGTCGATACAATCTTGTACCCACAATCTTGTACCCACGTGCAGCGCAGAATCATTTATGGCGTAATCAGTGGAAGCACCTTTCGTCCCAGCAATCGCGCCACAGAGTGATTGCAGTGCCACTGAGTGAAGGTCATACTCGGTACCCTACCGGTATATCGCAGCTGTTTCCGAGGCTGCCTTGATCAACACTGACGAATGAGTTACCATCATTATTAAAGGAGAAAGAGATTTTTTGCCACGGGGCAAAGTAGTGGACTGAAGACGCCATGTGAAGGCGTTCAGCGCCGAGCGGCAGTCTCGCCAGTGCGCACTGTAGAAATTGGAGCACACGATTGAACGGTGCTGCAGAACCAAGCAGAAGGAGCCGAGGACCGAGGAGCCGACGCGGCGGTGGTTACAACTGTGGACGCAAATAACAACATCAACTGAGGAACGAGGACGACTACGACCGAGTATGCTTGCGTGGTTTCGTTAGAGTGTGGAAATATCGACGGGCAAGGTGTCCGGCGATCGACAGTGAGCTGACGCACCACATCTCGCAATTAACATGCCAAGTTCGCTGAACAGATGAACGGACGAGGGCGAACTGTTTCCGCGGCTGATTTCCGCAAACAGTACAAGGCTGCAAATCAAGGGGGACCATCATGAAACCGGTGGTCCTGCCCAAACCGGCGACGAGCGCGAGATCGAGATCCAGAACGCGCTGTACGTGCCTCGAGTATGAATTAAGAACTGCTGTGGTCGTGCCGCAGATTAACAAGAGTGGAAGAGAGTTTCTGGGCGCGGTGTTCGACGGCGCCAGCTAAAGGCTTGGGTCGTTGTTGGCAAAATGCAAAGTGATTGATTTAGGTCCTTAGTTCACAAACTCCTTGCTACCTCTAAGCCTACTGGATTTCCTGCTGGGTACACTGAGTTATTTCAGCCAATCGCAGAGCGCCACGTCGATGCCCATCTTGTACCCACAATCTTGTACCCACGTGCAGCGTAATCATTTATGGCGTAATCAGTGGGAAGTAATCTTCGTCCCGTAATCGCCAGAGTGATTGCAGTGCCACTGAGTGAAGGTCATACCGGTACCCTACCGGTATACCGCAGCTGCTCGAGGCGTCTCCTTGACAACACTCCCACTCGACTCGACAGCCTTTGGCGCTTCGATGCCGAGCTTGCTCCGGAGAAAATCGAACTGCGCCGCTGGAATGGGCTTGGTCATCAGGTCCGCCAGCATGTCTTGCGTCGGGCAATACTCGAGCACCACTTCTTCGTCCTCGACCTTCTCGCGCACGAAGTGGTAGCGAATGTCGATGTGCTTGGTGCGCTTGTGAAACTCGGGGTTCTTGGCCAGCGCGATGGATCCTTGGTTGTCTTCGTAGATCTTGATCGCCTTGCCCTCTGTGGCTTCGCCTATCTCGCACAGAAACGCCTTGAGCCACACCGCCTCCTGTGTTGCCTCCGATAGTGCCATGTACTCGGCTTCCGTCGATGATAGCGCCACTGTCCTCTGCTTCTTGCTGCGCCAGCTCACGCATCCACCGCTCATCATGAACGCGTATCCGCTCGTGCTGCGGCGCGACTCACATCGCCCGCCCAGTCCGCATCCGAGTAGCCGCAGACGCCGTCTTGGTCCTTGGTGCGAAACTCGATGCCGTGCGTCGCCGTGCCTTGGATATAGCGGAGGACGCGCTTGAGTGCTTGCCAGTGCGTGGGGCACGGGTCTGCAGCGAACTGACTCAGCGTGCCCACTGCCGCAGCCAGATCCGGTCGGGTGCCCACCATCAAATACATGAGGCAGCCCACAGCGTTCCGGTAAGGCACGCCTGCCATGGTGTCGTCATGCTTGCACCCGCCGTCGCACATAGCTTTGGTCAACTTGAGTCCAGGGTCCTGCGGCGTCTTCACGGGCTTGCTGTTCTCCATGCTGAATTTGCTCAGATGCTCCGCGCAAACTTGGTCTGCCGCATGGTCACCTCGCCAGCCTTGACGTCTTGCTTGATCTCCATTCCGAGAAAGTAGCTCAGTTCGCCTAGATCCGTCATCTCGAACCGCTTGCTCAGTGCGCTCTTGGTCGCCTTGAGCATGTCGTCATCGCTGCTCGCAATCACCAGGTCGTCTACGTATAGCACCACGAGCACCATGCTGTCACCGTTGCGCTTGACGTAGACGCAGTGGTCGGTCTCGCACTTGTCGAAGTCCAGCTTGAGCATGAAGTCGTCGATGGTGTGGTTCCACATGCGCGGCGACTGCTTGAGACCGTACAGCGCGCGCTTGAGCTTGCACACATGATCCGGGTGTCCCTCGTCTGCGTATCCGTCCGGCTGCTGCATGTAGATGTCTTCATCCAGGACGCCATTGAGAAAGGCCGTCTTGACGTCCATCTGGTGCAGCTTGAGCCCGTACTTGGCAGCTATCGCTAGCACGATCCGGATGGACGTGAACTTGGCCACGGGCGCGAAGGTCTCATCGTAGTCGATGCCGTGCTTCTGCGAGAAGCCCTTGGCCACCAGGCGCGCCTTGTATCGCTCGATCTCGCCGGCTTGGTTTCCTTTACGCGGAAGACCCATCGACAGCCGATTGCCTTGCGTCCCTTGGGCAGCGGCACCACGTCCCATGTGTCGTTCTTGCACAGCGAGTCGTACTCCGAGTCGCAGGCCTCCTTCCACTTGCGTGCGTCGCTGGATTCCATCGCCGACTTGAACGTGGTCGGCATTTCTCCCACTGAATCCACGACGTACACCGCCTCAAAGCTATTGTCGTTGTCCCGAGCCATGGCAGACATCTCATCCAGTCCTTGGCGTCGATTCTCTGACGCGTATCGCTTGGCACTCGGGGTCTCTACCGCTTCCTCCAGCGACTGCGTCCGCGGGTGTCTCTTGCTGCCGGGCTCAAAATCATCATCCCGCGCAGCCTCTTCATTTTCGTCGTTCGATATTGACTGTTCATCTTCATCCGTGGTGTATTCTTCCGCATCTTGAAGGCTCACCAGCGCCTCCTTTGGATTGTAGTCACGTCTTCCACCGTCGAAAACATCTTCCATGAACTGTGCATCGCGGCTCACCAGCACGCGACCACTCTCGATCTCCTCGAACCGATACGCTTTCTCGTGGTCCGAGTACCCCAGGAACCTGCACCGCACTGACCGCGCATCCAGCTTGGTCCGCTTCTCCTTCGCCACATGCACGTATGCGTGGCAACCGAACACCTTGAGGTTGGCCAGCAATGGCTTCTTGGCGGCCCACAGCTCGTAGGGAGACTTATCGTTGTCCAGGACGCGTGTCGGACAGCGGTTGCGCAGGAACATGGCCGTCACGACTGCTTCCCCCAGTATGCCTTGGACAGCTTCGCGTGCTCCAGCATGCACCGAGCGCATTCCACTAGCGTCCGGTTCATGCGCTCCGCGATTCCGTTGAGCTGCGGTGTGTATGGCGGCGTGAACTTCTGCACGATGCCACGCTTGCTGCAGAGCTTGGCCATCTTGTCGGACTTGTACTCACCGCCGTTGTCACTGCGAAGCTCCTTGACGCGCTTGCCGGTTTGCGTCTCCGCAAACGCCACGAAGTGCGCGAACTTGTCGACCACCTCCCATTTGTTCCTCACCAGGTACACCACGCAGTAGCGCGACTTGTCGTCAATAAAGGTGACGAAGTAGCGCATACCCCGAACGTCGGGGTGCTCATGGGCCCGCACACGTCACTGTGCACAACCTCCAGCAGTTCTTTGGCTTGCTGGGTGATGTCGACTGGAACGGCACTCGCGTCTGCTTGCCGAGCGCACATCCGTCGCACATCTCCCACTTGCTCGCCGACCCGAGGTCAATGCCGACGCCGATTTTCTTCTTGACGATGGCGTCGAGTCCAGCGTGACCAATGTGGCCGAGTCGAAGGTGCCAGAGGTACGACTTGATGTCCCCTTGGCTCCCGTTCGGGATCGCCGAATTCGCTTCGTTCAGGCGCACGGGCGTCATGCACAGCTTGAACAGCTTGCCCTCACGTGCGCCGATCGTGCACTTCATCCCCTTCAGCTCGATGAAGCATCCGTCGCTGTCGAAGGTCACCGATCCGACGTCCTTGGTGAAACGCCCGATCGAGAAGAGATTGCGCGTTAGCTTGGGAATGTGCCACACGTTCGTGAGCACACCCTTCTTGGTGCCGCGAGGCGTCTTCATTTCCATGACGATGTCGCCGCTGCCGATCGCCTGAACCACACCGTCGTCTGCGAGACGCACGTCGACCGGAGTGAAAGCCTTGTAGTTTCTCATGAACTTCTTCGAGTGCGCCATGTGTTGCGTCGCACCCGAGTCGACCAGCCATGCACCATTCGCCAACGCCGCCATGGCCATATCGCCATCGCCGTCTACGAAGAAGAGATAGTCGCCAGAGTCGTCCTCATGCGCGACGTTGGCACGCTGCGAGCGCTGCCGCTCCATGTTGTCCTGGATCCGCGAGGGGCACTCCGCGATCCAGTGTCCATATTTGCCGCAGTTGTGGCACGCACCGCTCTTCTTCGACGGTCGGCCCTTGCGCTTGTTGTCCCTCATCATGAACGCCTGACCAGGCGCGGCGCCATCTCCATCGCCACCCTGCTCCTTGCGCTTCATGTCTTCATGTAGCAGCCGAGACGTCACCAGCTCCCACGTCAGCGTGTCGGATCTTGATTCCAACGCCGTGATCAGGAACTGGTACGACTCGCTCAGGCTCCCGAGAAGCGTGATCACCAAGTCGTCCTCGCTGACTGGAGCGCCGACCGCGTCGAGCTGTTCCGCCAGAGTCTTGAGCTTGTTGATGTGTTGCAGCACATCATCACCTTCCTCCATCATGAGCGTGAAGAATCGACGACGAAGGAAGAGCTTGTTCGCCAGGCTCTTCTTCTCGAAGTGTCCTTCCAGTCTTGACCATGCATCATGCGCGTCCTTGGCCGACCGCACCAGCGGCAGCTGCGAGTCCTCCATCGCAAGACAGATGATCGCCAGCGCCTTGCGCGACTTCTTCCGGAAGAGCGCTTGATCGGTCGCCGTCTGGCAGTTCTCCAGCTTGATCTCCCCGCACGTGACTTCCCACAGCTCGCGCTCTTCCAGCACCATCTGCATCTTGAACTTCCACGTGTGGAAGTTAGCTCCGTCGAACTTGTTGATGCGGAAGGCGGAAGGCGGCGTGGCGTCCATGGCGAAGGCGTAGTCGGGGTCTTGGGCAGGGAAGGTAGAGCTTGGGCTCATAACCTAAAGGCTTGGGTCGTTGTTGGCAAAATGCAAAGTGATTGATTTAGGTCCTTAGTTCACAAACTCCTTGCTACCTCTAAGCCTACTGGATTTCCTGCTGGGTACACTGAGTTATTTCAGCCAATCGCAGAGCGCCACGTCGATGCCCATCTTGTACCCACAATCTTGTACCCACGTGCAGCGTAATCATTTATGGCGTAATCAGTGGGAAGTAATCTTCGTCCCGTAATCGCCAGAGTGATTGCAGTGCCACTGAGTGAAGGTCATACCGGTACCCTACCGGTATATCGCAGCTGCTCGAGGCGTCTCCTTGACAACACTGACGAATGAGCACATCAAGCGACAGGGCGAGAAGACGGCTACGGTGAAGACTGAAGACGCTGCGAAGGCGTTCAGTGCCGAGCGAGAGTCTCGCCAGTGTGCGTACTGCGGGAAATTGGAGCACACGATTGAACGGTGCTGGACCAAGCAGAAGGATGAGAATCGAGGAGCTCGACGCGGCGGTGGCTACAACCGTGGACGCGGGGCCAACAACATCAACTGGAGGAACGACGTGGACGACTACGACCGAGTGGCGTTTGCGGTTTCGTTAGAGTGTGGAATATCGACGGGCAAGGGTATGTCCGGCATGTGGGCGATCGACAGTGGAGCGACGCACCACATCTGCAACAACAAGGCCAAGTTCGCTGAAATCGATGAACGGGACGAGGGCGAACTGTCGGTGGCTGACGGCAACAAGGCTGCAATCAAGGGTGTGGGGACTATCATGGAACGGGTGGTCCTGCCCAACGGCGACGAGCGCGAGATCGAGATCCAGAACGCGCTGTACGTGCCGAGTATGAACAAGAATCTGCTGTCGGTGCCGCAGATTAACAAGAGTGGAGAGTTTCAAGTGGTGTTCGACGGCGCCAGCTATAGGCTTGGGTCGTTGTTGGCAAATGCAAAGTGATTGATTTAGGTCCTTAGTTCACAAACTCCTTGCTACCTCTAAGCCTACTGGATTTCCTGCTGGGTACACTGAGTTATTTCAGCCAATCGCAGAGCGCCACGTCGATGCCCATCTTGTACCCACAATCTTGTACCCACGTGCAGCGTAATCATTTATGGCGTAATCAGTGGGAAGTAATCTTCGTCCCGTAATCGCCAGAGTGATTGCAGTGCCACTGAGTGAAGGTCATACCGGTACCCTACCGGTATATCGCAACTGCTCGAGGCGTCTCCTTGACAACACTGACGAATGAGCACATCAAGCGACAGGGCGAGAAGACGGCTACGGTGAAGACTGAAGACGCTGCGAAGGCGTTCAGTGCCGAGCGAGAGTCTCGCCAGTGTGCGTACTGCGGGAAATTGGAGCACACGATTGAACGGTGCTGGACCAAGCAGAAGGATGAGAATCGAGGAGCTCGACGCGGCGGTGGCTACAACCGTGGACGCGGGGCCAACAACATCAACTGGAGGAACGACGTGGACGACTACGACCGAGTGGCGTTTGCGGTTTCGTTAGAGTGTGGAATATCGACGGGCAAGGGTATGTCCGGCATGTGGGCGATCGACAGTGGAGCGACGCACCACATCTGCAACAACAAGGCCAAGTTCGCTGAAATCGATGAACGGGACGAGGGCGAACTGTCGGTGGCTGACGGCAACAAGGCTGCAATCAAGGGTGTGGGGACTATCATGGAACGGGTGGTCCTGCCCAACGGCGACGAGCGCGAGATCGAGATCCAGAACGCGCTGTACGTGCCGAGTATGAACAAGAATCTGCTGTCGGTGCCGCAGATTAACAAGAGTGGAGAGTTTCAAGTGGTGTTCGACGGCGCCAGCTAGGCTTGGGTCGTTGTTGGCAAAATGCAAAGTGATTGATTTAGGTCCTTAGTTCACAAACTCCTTGCTACCTCTAAGCCTACTGGATTTCCTGCTGGTACACTGAGTTATTTCAGCCAATCGCAGAGCGCCACGTCGATGCCCATCTTGTACCCACAATCTTGTACCCACGTGCAGCGTAATCATTTATGGCGTAATCAGTGGGAAGTAATCTTCGTCCCGTAATCGCCAGAGTGATTGCAGTGCCACTGAGTGAAGGTCATACCGGTACCCTACCGGTATACCGCAGCTGCTCGAGGCGTCTCCTTGACAACACTCCCACTCGACTCGACAGCCTTTGGCGCTTCGATGCCGAGCTTGCTCGGAGAAAATCGAACTGCGCCGCTGGAATGGGCTTGGTCATCAGGTCCGCCAGCATGTCTTGCGTCGGGCAATACTCGAGCACCACTTCTTCGTCCTCGACCTTCTCGCGCACGAAGTGGTAGCGAATGTCGATGTGCTTGGTGCGCTTGTGAAACTCGGGGTTCTTGGCCAGCGCGATGGATCCTTGGTTGTCTTCGTAGATCTTGATCGCCTTGCCCTCTGTGGCTTCGCCTATCTCGCACAGAAACGCCTTGAGCCACACCGCCTCCTGTGTTGCCTCCGATAGTGCCATGTACTCGGCTTCCGTCGATGATAGCGCCACTGTCCTCTGCTTCTTGCTGCGCCAGCTCACGCATCCACCGCTCATCATGAACGCGTATCCGCTCGTGCTGCGGCGCGACTCCACATCGCCCGCCCAGTCCGCATCCGAGTAGCCGCAGACGCCGTCTTGGTCCTTGGTGCGAAACTCGATGCCGTGCGTCGCCGTGCCTTGGATATAGCGGAGGACGCGCTTGAGTGCTTGCCAGTGCGTGGGGCACGGGTCTGCAGCGAACTGACTCAGCGTGCCCACTGCCGCAGCCAGATCCGGTCGGGTGCCCACCATCAAATACATGAGGCAGCCCACAGCGTTCCGGTAAGGCACGCCTGCCATGGTGTCGTCATGCTTGCACCCGCCGTCGCACATAGCTTTGGTCAACTTGAGTCCAGGGTCCTGCGGCGTCTTCACGGGCTTGCTGTTCTCCATGCTGAATTTGCTCAGGATGCTCCGCGCAAACTTGGTCTGCCGCATGGTCACCTCGCCAGCCTTGACGTCTTGCTTGATCTCCATTCCGAGAAAGTAGCTCAGTTCGCCTAGATCCGTCATCTCGAACCGCTTGCTCAGTGCGCTCTTGGTCGCCTTGAGCATGTCGTCATCGCTGCTCGCAATCACCAGGTCGTCTACGTATAGCACCACGAGCACCATGCTGTCACCGTTGCGCTTGACGTAGACGCAGTGGTCGGTCTCGCACTTGTCGAAGTCCAGCTTGAGCATGAAGTCGTCGATGGTGTGGTTCCACATGCGCGGCGACTGCTTGAGACCGTACAGCGCGCGCTTGAGCTTGCACACATGATCCGGGTGTCCCTCGTCTGCGTATCCGTCCGGCTGCTGCATGTAGATGTCTTCATCCAGGACGCCATTGAGAAAGGCCGTCTTGACGTCCATCTGGTGCAGCTTGAGCCCGTACTTGGCAGCTATCGCTAGCACGATCCGGATGGACGTGAACTTGGCCACGGGCGCGAAGGTCTCATCGTAGTCGATGCCGTGCTTCTGCGAGAAGCCCTTGGCCACCAGGCGCGCCTTGTATCGCTCGATCTCGCCGGCTTGGTTCTCCTTTACGCGGAAGACCCATCGACAGCCGATTGCCTTGCGTCCTTGGGCAGCGGCACCACGTCCCATGTGTCGTTCTTGCACAGCGAGTCGTACTCCGAGTCGCAGGCCTCCTTCCACTTGCGTGCGTCGCTGGATTCCATCGCCGACTTGAACGTGGTCGGCATTTCTCCCACTGAATCCACGACGTACACCGCCTCAAAGCTATTGTCGTTGTCCCGAGCCATGGCAGACATCTCATCCAGTCCTTGGCGTCGATTCTCTGACGCGTATCGCTTGGCACTCGGGGTCTCTACCGCTTCCTCCAGCGACTGCGTCCGCGGGTGTCTCTTGCTGCCGGGCTCAAAATCATCATCCCGCGCAGCCTCTTCATTTTCGTCGTTCGATATTGACTGTTCATCTTCATCCGTGGTGTATTCTTCCGCATCTTGAAGGCTCACCAGCGCCTCCTTTGGATTGTAGTCACGTCTTCCACCGTCGAAAACATCTTCCATGAACTGTGCATCGCGGCTCACCAGCACGCGACCACTCTCGATCTCCTCGAACCGATACGCTTTCTCGTGGTCCGAGTACCCCAGGAACCTGCACCGCACTGACCGCGCATCCAGCTTGGTCCGCTTCTCCTTCGCCACATGCACGTATGCGTGGCAACCGAACACCTTGAGGTTGGCCAGCAATGGCTTCTTGGCGGCCCACAGCTCGTAGGGAGACTTATCGTTGTCAGGACGCGTGTCGGACAGCGGTTGCGCAGGAACATGGCCGTCACGACTGCTTCCCCCAGTATGCCTTGGACAGCTTCGCGTGCTCCAGCATGCACCGAGCGCATTCCACTAGCGTCCGGTTCATGCGCTCCGCGATTCCGTTGAGCTGCGGTGTGTATGGCGGCGTGAACTTCTGCACGATGCCACGCTTGCTGCAGAGCTTGGCCATCTTGTCGGACTTGTACTCACCGCCGTTGTCACTGCGAAGCTCCTTGACGCGCTTGCCGGTTTGCGTCTCCGCAAACGCCACGAAGTGCGCGAACTTGTCGACCACCTCCCATTTGTTCCTCACCAGGTACACCACGCAGTAGCGCGACTTGTCGTCAATAAAGGTGACGAAGTAGCGCATACCCCCGAACGTCGGGGTGCTCATGGGCCCGCACACGTCACTGTGCACAACCTCCAGCAGTTCTTTGGCACGCTTGGGTGATGTCGACTGGAACGGCACTCGCGTCTGCTTGCCGAGCGCACATCCGTCGCACATCTCCCACTTGCTCGCCGACCCGAGGTCAATGCCGACGCCGATTTTCTTCTTGACGATGGCGTCGAGTCCAGCGTGACCAATGTGGCCGAGTCGAAGGTGCCAGAGGTACGACTTGATGTCCCCTTGGCTCCCGTTCGGGATCGCCGAATTCGCTTCGTTCAGGCGCACGGGCGTCATGCACAACTTGAACAGCTTGCCCTCACGTGCGCCGATCGTGCACTTCATTCCCTTCAGCTCGATGAAGCATCCGTCGCTGTCGAAGGTCACCGATCCGACGTCCTTGGTGAAACGCCCGATCGAGAAGAGATTGCGCGTTAGCTTGGGAATGTGCCACACGTTCGTGAGCACACCCTTCTTGGTGCCGCGAGGCGTCTTCATTTCCATGACGATGTCGCCGCTGCCGATCGCCTGAACCACACCGTCGTCTGCGAGACGCACGTCGACCGGAGTGAAAGCCTTGTAGTTTCTCATGAACTTCTTGAGTGCGCCATGTGTTGCGTCGCACCCGAGTCGACCAGCCATGCACCATTCGCCCACGCCGCCATGGCCATATCGCCGCGCCGTCTACGAAGAGAGACCGCAGCAGAGTCTCCTCGACGCCTGACGGTCCATACACCAAGCAGGTGCGGCAGGTCACGACTGCGACAGGTTGGCCAGGCGCTTGCTCACCCCGGGTGGTGTGGAAGTCCAGCTCCTGCAGCGACGTCGGCCGGTACTTGTCCACCCGAGGCAGTGCCAGCAGCAAACAGAGTTTGTGGGACTTGCTTCGTTAGACGGTGAAGGCTGCAAATGACATGATAAAGCGTTTGATTGACTCTGATTTAGTTCACGGTTGTACTACGAAGTAGTGATGCATATGCGCCTCTTTTGCTCCCCTTCGCACCAGCTCCTACATCGATCGCATTGCTTGGCTTGGCTCCAATCGCATTGCGGTGATCCTGATCACTGGTGTCTTCATAGCCTAGATTGACGGGGGCACACAGGCTCACGTTATAATGACTTAGTCGACACGAGTAATAGGCGCCGAAGGCAGATCCGTCTTCTCCGAGCCTCGACGAAGGAAGAAGTTCTTCACGTTGATGATCGTGCTCAGCAGCACAGGTAACAACACCAATCCGTTCAGAACACCGCACACCACCACCATCATGTACATGCGGAAGTAGTACTTCTTGAACACGCGCGAGTCCGCCAGCGTCAGCACACTCAGACCGATCACCTTCGTGATCGTGATACCGAACAGCACCGACGTCAGCACCTGGCGAAGCGCGTCCCTCGCGCGTTCGTCGCCCGAGCCACGAGCCTTCGCGAAGAAGCGAACGTAGTGACCGCAGAACTCCACCGCAATGCCTGCCGCAATGATCAGGTTCACAATCGAAAGACCGTTCAGCATGATGTCCAGAGGCTGCATCAGGCCCAGGACTAGCACCACGATATTCGTCGCCATCAGCGCAATGACCAACGAGTAGAAGATGTTGCCCAGGTACAACGTCGTCACCACGAAGATAGCTGCCAGCGCCAGACCGATGAGCTTGTACGCATCGTCGATCACAGTCAGGTACTGCTCGAAGTACACGTACGTCAAGCAGTATACCCAGATGTCTACGCCAGTCTTCTCGCTGATCCACTCAGCCGCACGAAGGTTCTGCTTGTACGAGTCGATGTAGTGCTGCTGAGTCGGGTTTGAAGTACCTGTCACCATGTAAGACCAAGCCGTGATCTCATCACCGTAGCCGCTGGTGTTCAGCTTCACAGCAGGCGTTGAAGAGTTGACGACGGGGACGGGGTCCGTGTCGATACTGAACTGACCACGGTAAATTGAGCCGCCACCGTACGCGCACGACGTACCCGCACTAGCCGTCGCAAACATGCTGAAGAGTGACATGTAGTTTTCTTCAGGCACAGGGGGACAGTCTCTGATGAAGCGAGACAGGTGGCATCATCCGATCGCAGTGTCGTGTACGTGTCGTTACCCGTCTCAATCGGAACGTAAGCTCCTTCAGAATCCACACGGCAGCACTCACTGTCCGGGTTCACAAATCCCCAAAAGTCATCCATCCATGAGTACGTCGTACCTGGACTGATATGAGTGATTGTCTCATCACCATGGTTAGCCAACGCGTTCATGATGTTGGGAACCGAGTACGTGCTACAGATATCCTTCGACTTGCAGAAGATCGTCTCCACGCTTTCGTCATTCAGTGACCAAGAATCTGGGTTCCGTTCGTAGCCTGTCTCAACAATGAAGTACACTGGCGAACCCGTCGCCAAGTATACGTCCAGCGCGTTGAAATACTCGATCATATACGAGTCGGACGGCATGGCCTCCTTCTGCGGCAGACCCTGTTCAAGCGTTTCCATCGAGTAGATCGACAGCAAAGTGCACGCCAGGAATGCTAGCAGCACGATCAACTTTACAATCTTGAAGGTCAGAATCCAAGCGTAGACGTCCACACAGTAGTCGAGAACCGCAGTAAGGTTGCTGGTTACTGCTGGAGTAGGCGCCTGAACATCTTCTCCATCTGGCGTCTTAGGCTGCTGCAGTGACACAAGCGGTTCCGATGACCGCTGCATGCGGTCAGTCTCAGGGCCAGCGGGGGCATTTGTGCCTTTACAGATGACGCACGCTTGAAAATGATGTCGTACCGTCCACTCAGCTCACGACGCTTGTCCAGCGTGAGTACCGATAGGAACAGCGTCATCTGGAAGCAAAAGTTGATCGCCACAGCACAGCACGCCATAGCCGCAAACCACAGCACGACGGGCATTGCAGAGATCGAACCAAACGCAAACGCCACTGATTCAGCCGCAGACGCCATGAAAATACTGGGACCGATGTACGACAAAGCCTCCGACACCAGAGTAGTCGTAATTTCTTCGATGGCTTGCGGGTTGTTCTCCAGACCAATGAAGAGACTCGGCTGCTCGCGACGGAGCTGCTCTTCCTTTTCAGTCATCGCATGAATCAACAAGAAGATGTTATCCACACCGATAGCCAGTGACAGGAAAGGCACCACCTCCATAATGATCAACTGGAGCTTCACTCCAAACCACATGTATATACCGATCGTCGATGCCACACCACACACAATACTCATCACACCTAGGAAGCCGGCTAGAATTTTCGACGTGATAAAGAAATCCCGAGTGAACTTGATGCGGTTGATACCCAGCGAAATGTAGATGATCATCAGGCAGTAACTCAATACCACCGGTCCCATACCGTTGCTTGACTCAGCGTCAACCTCGTCCTGAACAGAAATCTCGGCGTAGAAGTACACGTCAAATACGGTGTTTGACACAGTCTCCGCCTTCATCGTCTTGATGTATTCACGCTCCCACTTGATCGCAGGCTCGTTTTCATCGTCATCGGCGTAGTTGTAGTTTAGGAACGATGCTACAAAAGCGTTTGACTCAAGGAACAACGTGAAGTTGGACTCAGCACCATCGGGGAAGCCACCCAGGTATGTGTTGTACAGGTTCATCGGCGAGCCGAAAGCCGACAAGCACGGGCAGTCACTCATGCTCGACGGCAGCTCATCGCCATCCTCCAAAGCATTCTTCAACTCAGTGCAAAGAGCCACGTCCGACGTGGTCGGAGAGTACAAGCAGTTGCTGAAGTGCTTCAGCTCAAACCCGTACTTCTCATAGAACTCGAAGTGCTCCATGTTGTTCTGGAAGTACTGAGTGATGGAGTTCACCGTGCACCCCGTACCCGTGGCCTTCCAACAAATGTCGTCAAGAGCAATCGTCGTCTCGCCATCGTCCGAAGTGTACGTCACGTTAGCAGCCACGTTCTGTACACGAATGGCCTCCTTCAAAATCGCCGAGCGGTAGATGTCTCCACCATCCTTAGGCACCAAGATGACCTGCTCGGCACGGTAGAACGGATTGAAGATGTCACCGTAGTGCTGACGCTGTTCGTACGACGTACTGGAAGTAGACACCCACAGCTTGATCGGGTCCGTCTCGATGTCGATGTTGTACAGTCCGACAGCACAGATCACCACAACGACCAGCACCATCGGGATAATCTTCTTCGGACGGTTGCCCTTCGACACGAACCTAGCCCACGCCCGCAGCTTGTTCGTCATCAGATCATCCATGAAACTCAAGTGTCCGGTAGTACTGGCTGCCATGGCGTGAGCCACGCCGTTGACTTCAGGAGTGTACAAGCCTGTTTGGGGCGTGCCAAGGTCTCGGTCGACGGCGCTGTATCGCCTCTCGTAAATCATGGCGACAATGAAACCCACAATCAGCAGCACACCCACGACACCACCAAAGATCACGAGGAAGTAGTTCAGTGGCGTCCAATCGGTTGCCGTAAGGTTCGCAGCCATGTACGCGTTCAGCTCTGCCCAAGTCGCGTCGTCATCATTGCCCACAACGCTTCCGCTGGTGGAAGTTGAGGAAGTTTCAGCTCCGTAACAAGCTTCGGTGTATGTACGAGTATCGTCAGAGCTCACAGCACACAATGAACCGCAAACACCCACACACGACGTCAGTCGGTTGTTCATAGGTGAAATGCACTCTGTCATGTTCGTGTCGTCACAGTGACAGAACTCAGACTCCTGCACACTCTCCGATTGCTTCTCCATAGTCGTCACATTGATCTGCTCTGGTGAGCCAATGCTGTTGAACGCGTACTCGCCCATGAACTCCATCAGACCGAAGCCATCCGTGCAGTCCTGGTTCGGGTTACACAGCAGCGAAAAAGAGCTGTCGTCTTCACAGAAGTCGTAGATGTCGCGAATCCAGTCCTCGCTCACGTAGTACGTGGCTTCTTCCACAGCAGGGAAGATCTGGGCTTCGTGCTCGTCGTCGCCCGACATGATTCGCACCTCGTTGATGTCCAGGAACATGCTGTTGTTTGGACTGCACGTGAACTGGCAGAAAATGTTGCGCAGGTTCTCCTTGCAAGCTGAGCACAGACCGGGGATCATACGAACCTGCGTTGACAGACCTGTGTACTGCGACTCCGTGCAGCACAGCATGTCGTCGCCAAGAGCAATAGTCTCGTTGTACAGGAGCGGACAGTCCACTTCGAACTGCTCTTGGTTGGCGTCCGACCACTCCGAGAACTTGTTGGAGAAGCCGGCATCGTAGGCGTCCTCCACGGACGTTGGGTAGTATCGGTTGGGGATGGCAGCGCTCGTGGTCGTGATGTTGACGTAGGCCGCGTCCAGGGCGACGCAGTAGCCAGGACCGCGGAAGAGCGTGCCGAGCTCCGCCACCATCTCGGGGTCTTGGATGCACTGCTCCACTTTGGAGTACGTGCACATGGTGAGCTCGGCCTCTAGAATGGCCAGGTTGGTGGCGTTGTCTGCGAGGCTCCAGGGGACGTAGCTGGAGGCGGACGACACACCCGAGGAGGACGTGGAGCCGCTGGAGGAACTGCTGGCGGCGTGCGCCACGCCCAGCAGGGACGCCACAGCCAAGACGTGCATAGTTGACTGGTTGAGCGAGTGGAAGCCAAGTCAGACTCTAATATCCACTGCGTTTGTTGGCGGCAGATTCCAAAATGAGCTCTAGAGCGGAAGACGCGCTAACTCGGTGAAGTCCGTGCGTGTTGTGGGTCCACAGACAGACAGACAGAGAGAGAGACTGGAGGGGGACTGGAGACTGAGAGACTGGAGGTGACGCTGGATGAAGAGATGCAGGCCCAGAGTTCGGACAGAAAACGGAGCGAGTGAATCCTCGCGGAGCAGACGAACAGCGAGAGAGAAGAGGCAGCCGATGACTTGCAGCCTTCCAGTCCTTTGATTACCTCCGTCGACTCGACGGTCGAGATGATGGCCAGCGACAGGATCAGAAGCGACTAGCGCGGACACTGCGCTGCGACAGGCTCCGTCAGCTCGCGGCAGGGCTGAGCCGCTCAGTGAGCGCACCAGACTTGCGCCGCCGGCCGCGGCTCTGTGCCACTTTCTCGACAGTACTGTAGTTTTAGTAAAGGATAGCGCAGGAGCCTCGACTAATACAAAGTGGGAGATGCTACAGTACAGTACTGTACTACTGTATTTTAATACTACGCGTTCAGTGCTACGATTTGTGTTCCTATGTAATTCTAGTACGTCGGAACGGGCCCTCCGCTTCAACTCATTTTACGCCGTGAGTTCCGAGGACTGCGGTGCGTTGCGTCGGTTTGGGGTGGGGCGAACTCCCTGGGAGAAAGTGCTCGACCTGGCCGCAGGTGTCTACAGTGTTATGAGGCTGCTAAGTACAGAAGTGTGGATAGCAATGGTGTTGGTGGGCGTGCCACAGAACACGCGTCGTCAATTGGTCCAACCACAGAGGTAACGCTTTGGCGGGAAGACGTTCCGCAGTTGCAACCAGCGGTCCATTTGCATGACTTCCCCATCAAACTCCAAACCGATCGGAAAAGTTTAGAAGAGGTGGGGCTTGGCATTCTTAATCTTTGAGATACATATCGCAGGGCCTTGTGTGTTGCTGGTGTGTGGCGATTCAGAGCGATAGTACCCCGATCACGGTCGAATGGTCTGTAGCACAGTTTGCCAACTGTTATGCTGAGACCAAGGCCCGTTTTGTTAAGCTTGCTGACGTGAAGAACGGCTCATTCTCCCGGCTACACTTGCACTTGATACTTAATGTCCGTCTGTCCGTGATGATATAAATAAAATATCTGGTTGTCCGCGAGGTGCTGTGGTTGATACAAAGTCTCTGATGACCGGAGGAATGGTGGCACTTGCACTTGAAAGCTTCAAGTCGAAAGCTACATTTGGTGTGATGCACGCGCAACTATTTTAAAGCGTCACTACCGATTGGCGACTTGGCTCAGTTTCATTCTTCATTGCCATCTTGTTTGTGCAGCTTCACCTAAAATGACAGAATTGACGACGCGTGTTAAGCTGTATGCCACACCAACACCATCGTTACCCGCTTTACTGTAGGCACCGCGGCATTATTCAAGCCGACTGCATCCTGTTGTTCGGTGATACTAGTATTTTTCATCTCGAAGACGCTTTGATACCGATAAGTCTTTGTCTCTGCGGCCAGGTAGAGCCACCTAAAACCCCTTCAGAACTCACAGAATTGAAGCGGAGGGCTCGTTCCGACGATTTTGGGTCTTGCTTACAGACAATCATCTTCTTAGTGGTATCCTATGTGTACTGCAGTGATACCTCTTGAACAAAACCAAGTCTAAACTTCCTCCGACCTCTTGATTGTGCTTTGAGATACAAAATCTCGCATATCACTATCTAGAGGTGCTTAACTATTGAGGTCGGCCATTCCGTGAAGTTCGTCGAAGAAGTCTACCAAGGACAGTTGCTGTTTACGCCCTCGCTTTCTGCCCAACGCCTCTCTAAACGCACTCTGCATCGATCGAAAGTCTCTCACTGCCATGGATTGCACGCCCAAAGCCTCAGCGTGAATAAAGAGCTTGGCCATCCACTGCAGTCGCTCATGTTTTCTCGGCAGTAAGGTTTGCGGCTGTCACCACCGTATCAGTCATATCTTGCAGGTCTTCCTCCTGCTCGTTATTACACTCAAGGTTGTCCTTCTCAACCTCAGCTCAGCGCATAGTCTGAAAATGAAGGCGCACAAGCTGGAACGACTTCCGAGCCCAGTGGGCAAGATGGTTTTCACTGGCAGTGGGATAATCGTCCTTATGGCGACAAATTTGCAGCCGCTGGGCATTGGTGAGCCTGATGCGGGTGCTGGATGGCTTGGTGAGCGATGGCATTGTGTGAGCTTCAGAATGAGCTTCGGCCAGGAAGCTGAACCATGAGTGCTGCAGCAGATGCCGAACCACAGGTAACAATCAGGAGATAATCGGCGAATGAGGGTCAAACCCACATGACATCTCCCAACGCTACCTTATCGTTTGAATCGAGGTCCATTCCTTTAGCCGCACGGGACCTTGTATTGTTGATTCTGGTCAACGCGGACTGCGAACCAGAATCGACTCCTGAGTTCAGCTTGTCCTTGTTCAGTCCGTGTCCTGATTGTCGTTCAGGAACAGACTGGGATTTTCAGGAGCGGAAACCTCTCTAATGTCAATTGTACTCCTTACACGGTAGTGATACCTCTTGATAGTGATAAAAAGCCTCTTCCCAAGGCTATCAAGAGGATTGTCTTTACCTAGAAAAATAGTACTGTAGCACTTTGTAATAATCGGTGTTCCTGCGCTATCCCTTATTAAAAATTAAATGTCAGACCGGTGGTGCTGCAACTTGCAAGTCTGGTGCGCTCAGCCCTGCCGCGAGCTGTTCGCGCCTGACGGAGCCTGTCGCAGCGCAGTGTCCGCGGGCCGCAGCCAGTGTGTAGTTGCACTGATTAATTAGTATGGCCGGCGCCTGTTCTCTCGCATGGCGGTCTGCTCCTTCGTCCAGACTCGACCTCTTTTCTCTGTCTGATGCGCAGCGCTGAACTCCCGTCACTTTGGAGTCCGCAGCCAAAAGGAGAAGTCGATGCTGCTTGTGCAGGATCGCCACACGAGTTCAGTCAGCTCACCGGCCAACGATCTATCTACTTACTTGGACGATGATTTGGAGCACCAAGACCGATAATTTCGACGGTTCTGCGGTGATCTTCTCATTGACTCGATCCCCTGGGAACCGACTCGCTTCGGCGAACAAGGCGATTCAGGTGGAGCTGGTGCTTACCGCAGCGGGGAAAAGTGTGCTGCAACAAGGACCAACGTGAACGTTCTCGGCCAACCTGTCCGTCCGCTTCAGCAGTGAAGAAGCACGGTAAAATGCTCAAGATGATGATGGCGTTTGAGGATGATACACCTGCAAGCAGCTGCATTTCGTGAACTGGAAAAGTTGGCTACTGCAATGACACCAGGTAAGCTGGAATATGGCTAAGCGTGTTGACACATTTATTTAAGCTGACAGTTGGTACTACAAAGTAGTTATGCTCACGCTACCTTGTTGCTTCCGTTCGCACCAGGTATATAGGTATATACACCGATCGTTTTGGTTGACAGGCTTGGCAACGTTGCTGTCGTTATGATCGTCAAGGTCGGTGGTGTCTTCATATGAAGAGATCAATGGGAGCACATGATACGCGGGATTTGATGCGGCCATACATCACACTCACTTACTCAACGCGAGTTATAGGTGCCGACGGCAGCTCATTCTTCTCCGAACGTCTACGAAGGAAGAAGTTCTTCACGTCGATGATCGTGCTCAGCAGCACAGGTAACAACATCATGCCGTTCAGAACACCGCACACCACCACCATCATGTACATGCGGAAGTAGTACTTCTTGAACACGCGCGAGTCCGCCAGCGTCAGCACACTCAGACCGATCACCTTCGTGATCGTGATACCGAACAGCACCGACGTCAGCACCTGGCGAAGCGCGTCCCTCGCGCGCTCGTCGCCCGTACCACGAGCCTTCGCGAAGAAGCGAACGAAGTGACCACAAAACTCCACCGAGATGCCTGCTGCAATGATCAGATTCACGATCGAAAGACCATTCAGCATGATGTCCAGAGGCTGCATCAGGCCTAGCACATATACCACGATATTCGTCGCCGTCAGCGCAATGACCAGCGAGTAGAAGATGTTGCCCAGGTACAACGTCGTCACCACGAAGATAGCTGCCAGCGCCAGACCGATGAGCTTGTACGCATCATGAATAACTGTTAGGTACTGCTCGAAGTACACGTACGTCAGGCAGTACACCCAAACATCTACGCCAGTCTTCTCGCTGATCCACTCAGCGGCACGAAGGTTCTGCTTGTACGAATCGATGTAGTGCTGCTGAGTCGGGTTTGAAGTACCCGTCACCATGTAAGACCAAGCCGTGATCTCATCACCGTAGCCACTGCTGTTCAGCTTCACCGCGGCGGTCGAAGAAGTGACGACTGGGAGAGGATCGGTGTCGATACTAAACTGGCCGCGGTAAATCGAGCCACCACCGTATGAACATGATGTGCCAGCACTAGCCGTCGCAAACATGCTGAAGAGTGACATGTAGTACTCTTCCGGCACAGGCGGGACAGTATAAGTCGAAGCGAGACACGTGTCGTCCGATGAACGCAGTGTCGTGTACGTGTCGTTGCCCGTCTCAATTGGAACGTAAGCTCCCTCAGAGTCCACACGGCAACACTCACTGTCCGGGTTCACGAAGCCCCAAAAGTCATCCATCCAAGAGTACGTCGTGCCTGGACTGATATGAGTGATTGTCTCATCACCATGGTTAGCCAACGCGTTCATGATGTTGGGAATCGAGTACGTGCCACAGATATCCTTCGACTTGCAGAAGATCGTCTCCACGCTTTCGTCGTTCAGTGAATAAGAATCTGGGTTCCGTTCGTAGCCTGTCTCAACAATGAAGTACACTGGCGAACCCGTCGCCAAGTATACGTCCAACGCGTTGAAATACTCGATCATATACGAATCGGACGGCATGGCCTCCTTCTGCGGCAGACCCTGTTCAAGCGTTTCCATCGAGTAGATCGACAGCAAAGTGCACGCCAGGAATGCTAGCAGCACGATCAACTTTACAATCTTGAAGGTCAGAATCCAAGCGTAGACGTCCACACAGTAGTCGAGAACCGCAGTCAGGTTGCTGGTTATGGCTGGAGTAGGCGCCTGAACATCTTCTCCATCTGGCGTCTTAGGCTGCTGCAGTGATACAAGCGGTTCCGATGACCGCTGCATGCGGTCAGTCTCAGGGCCAGCGGGGGCATTTGTGCCTTTACAGATGACGCACGCTTGAAAATGATGTCGTACCGTCCACTCAGCTCGCGACGCTTGTCCAGCGTGAGTACCGATAGGAACAGCGTCATCTGGAAGCAAAAGTTGATCGCCACAGCACAGCACGCCATAGCCGCAAACCACAGCACGACGGGCATTGCAGAGATCGAACCAAACGCAAACGCCACTGATTCAGCCGCAGACGCCATGAAAATACTGGGACCGATGTACGACAAAGCCTCCGACACCAGAGTAGTCGTAATTTCTTCGATGGCTTTGGGTTGTTCTCCAGACCAATGAAGAGACTCGGCTGCTCGCGACGGAGCTGCTCTTCCTTTTCAGTCATCGCATGAATCAACAAGAAGATGTTATCCACACCGATAGCCAGTGACAGGAAAGGCACCACCTCCATAATGATCAACTGGAGCTTCACTCCAAACCACATGTATATACCGATCGTCGATGCCACACCACACACAATACTCATCACACCTAGGAAGCCGGCTAGAATTTTCGACGTGATAAAGAAATCCCGAGTGAACTTGATGCGGTTGATACCCAGCGAAATGTAGATGATCATCAGGCAGTAACTCAATACCACCGGTCCCATACCGTTGCTTGACTCAGCGTCAACCTCGTCCTGAACAGAAATCTCGGCGTAGAAGTACACGTCAAATACGGTGTTTGACACAGTCTCCGCCTTCATCGTCTTGATGTATTCACGCTCCCACTTGATCGCAGGCTCGTTTTCATCGTCATCGGCGTAGTTGTAGTTTAGGAACGATGCTACAAAAGCGTTTGACTCAAGGAACAACGTGAAGTTGGACTCAGCACCATCGGGGAAGCCACCCAGGTATGTGTTGTACAGGTTCATCGGCGAGCCGAAAGCCGACAAGCACGGGCAGTCACTCATGCTCGACGGCAGCTCATCGCCATCCTCCAAAGCATTCTTCAACTCAGTGCAAAGAGCCACGTCCGACGTGGTCGGAGAGTACAAGCAGTTGCTGAAGTGCTTCAGCTCAAACCCGTACTTCTCATAGAACTCGAAGTGCTCCATGTTGTTCTGGAAGTACTGAGTGATGGAGTTCACCGTGCACCCCGTACCCGTGGCCTTCCAACAAATGTCGTCAAGAGCAATCGTCGTCTCGCCATCGTCCGAAGTGTACGTCACGTTAGCAGCCACGTTCTGTACACGAATGGCCTCCTTCAAAATCGCCGAGCGGTAGATGTCTCCACCATCCTTAGGCACCAAGATGACCTGCTCGGCACGGTAGAACGGATTGAAGATGTCACCGTAATGCTGACGCTGTTCGTACGACGTACTGGAAGTAGACACCCACAGCTTGATCGGGTCCGTCTCGATGTCGATGTTGTACAGTCCGACAGCACAGATCACCACAACGACCAGCACCATCGGGATAATCTTCTTCGGACGGTTGCCCTTCGACACGAACCTAGCCCACGCCCGCAGCTTGTTCGTCATCAGATCATCCATGAAACTCAAGTGTCCGGTAGTACTGGCTGCCATGGCGTGAGCCACGCCGTTGACTTCAGGAGTGTACAAGCCTGTTTGGGGCGTGCCAAGGTCTCGGTCGACGGCGCTGTATCGCCTCTCGTAAATCATGGCGACAATGAAACCCACAATCAGCAGCACACCCACGACACCACCAAAGATCACGAGGAAGTAGTTCAGTGGCGTCCAATCGGTTGCCGTAAGGTTCGCAGCCATGTACGCGTTCAGCTCTGCCCAAGTCGCGTCGTCATCATTGCCCACAACGCTTCCGCTGGTGGAAGTTGAGGAAGTTTCAGCTCCGTAACAAGCTTCGGTGTATGTACGAGTATCGTCAGAGCTCACAGCACACAATGAACCGCAAACACCCACACACGACGTCAGTCGGTTGTTCATAGGTGAAATGCACTCTGTCATGTTCGTGTCGTCACAGTGACAGAACTCAGACTCCTGCACACTCTCCGATTGCTTCTCCATAGTCGTCACATTGATCTGCTCTGGTGAGCCAATGCTGTTGAACGCGTACTCGCCCATGAACTCCATCAGACCGAAGCCATCCGTGCAGTCCTGGTTCGGGTTACACAGCAGCGAAAAAGAGCTGTCGTCTTCACAGAAGTCGTAGATGTCGCGAATCCAGTCCTCGCTCACGTAGTACGTGGCTTCTTCCACAGCAGGGAAGATCTGGGCTTCGTGCTCGTCGTCGCCCGACATGATTCGCACCTCGTTGATGTCCAGGAACATGCTGTTGTTTGGACTGCACGTGAACTGGCAGAAAATGTTGCGCAGGTTCTCCTTGCAAGCTGAGCACAGACCGGGGATCATACGAACCTGCGTTGACAGACCTGTGTACTGCGACTCCGTGCAGCACAGCATGTCGTCGCCAAGAGCAATAGTCTCGTTGTACAGGAGCGGACAGTCCACTTCGAACTGCTCTTGGTTGGCGTCCGACCACTCCGAGAACTTGTTGGAGAAGCCGGCATCGTAGGCGTCCTCCACGGACGTTGGGTAGTATCGGTTGGGGATGGCAGCGCTCGTGGTCGTGATGTTGACGTAGGCCGAGTCCAGGGCGACGCAGTAGCCAGGGCCGCGGAAGAGCGTGCCGAGCTCCGCCACCGTCTCGGGGTCTTGGATGCACTGCTCCACTTTGGAGTACGTGCACATGGTGAGCTCGGCCTCTAGAATGGCCAGGTTGGTGGCGTTGTCTGCGAGGCTCCAGGGGACGTAGCTGGAGGCGGACGACACACCCGAGGAGGACGTGGAGCCGCTGGAGGAACTGCTGGCGGCGTGCGCCACGCCTAGCAAGGACGCCACAGCCACGGCGCGCATGGTGAACTGTTGTGTGTATATATCGACTCGCACTCGCGCTGGCAAATTCCGGAATGGAGCAGAGAGGGCGAGCGAAGGCGAGGCGCTGGTGGCCTGGCACGGTGGGATGACGCAGCAGCAAAAAGTGAAGAGTGTGAATCCGAGCGCTTCACGGGGCTAGCGCCATACAAAAAGCGAGTTGGACGCATCGCCGTTGGGCGGGCCCCCGCTTTTTGTCTGGCGTCGCCCAAAGGGTGAATTGATATATTTA
>JAAVTI010000103.1:0-12450 GCA_011947335.1 Phytophthora constricta | reverse complement strand
GCTACAACCGTGGACGCGGGGCCAACAACATCAACTGGAGGAACGACGTGGACGACTACGACCGAGTGGCGTTTGCGGTTTCGTTAGAGTGTGGAATATCGACGGGCAAGGGTATGTCCGGCATGTGGGCGATCGACAGTGGAGCGACGCACCACATCCAACAACAAGGCCAAGTTCGCTGAAATCGATGAACGGGACGAGGGCGAACTGTCGGTGGCTGACGGCAACAAGGCTGCAATCAAGGGTGTGGGGACTATCATGGAACGGGTGGTTCTGCCCAACGGCGACGAGCGCGAGATCGAGATCCAGAACGCGCTGTACGTGCCGAGTATGAACAAGAATCTGCTGTCGGTGCCGCAGATTAACAAGAGTGGAGCGTTTCAAGTGGTGTTCGACGGCGCCAGCATGCTCATTGCGCGCAAAGGATCGAACAAGGTCGTGGCAACGGCGGATCTTGTCGACGGTCTGTACTGGCTTCGGACGCCACTGCGGATGGCAAACGCGGCGACAACTTCGGGACAAGTTGACCTTCATGCGCGTTTGGTCATGCTCCCATCGACGTGCTGCGCAAGATGGTGAACAACGGCATGATCAAGGACGCCAAGATGCCGACGAAGTCGACGGGACCGAGCATGTGTCGCGGGTGTCAGCAAGGCAAAATGGTCCAGAAGCCGTTCCCAAGCAACCGCGACAAGCGCCACTACGACGTGTTCGAGCTGATTCACTTTGACATCTGTGGCCCGATGGAAGAAGACTCGCTAGGTGGCAGCAAGTATCTGCTCCTGATCGTGGACGAGGCCAGCGGATGCATGAAGGGTTTCTGCCTGAGTGCCAAGTCGGAGAGCGAGGACTGCATCAAGAGCTTCATCAGCAAGGTGCAGACGCAGTTCGGCAAACAAATCAAGTTTGTGCGTCACGACGGAGCCCGTGAGTTCGCGACCAACTCGCTCAAGGCGTTCTTCGAAGACCAAGGTATTGAGCAGCAAACCACTGTTCCGTACGCTCACCAGACAAACGGCACGGCAGAGCGCGCGATCCGTACCATCGTCACGATCGGTCGCAGCATGCTGCACCACGCGAAGCTGGACAAGTGTTTCTGGGCTGAGGCGGCGATGACTGCCATTTACGTCAAGAATCGCCTGCCGTCACCCAAGATCGAGGCCAAGACTCCGTTCGAGATCGTGTACAAGTCGAAGCCGAGTGTGAAGCACATGCGTATCTTCGGGTGTCGCGCATATGTGCTGACGCCGAAGGAGAAGCGACTCAAGTGGGACGCGAAGGCTCGCGCCGGTGTGTTCATGGGCTACGAGGAAGTGTCGAAGGCCTACCGAGTTTATGACATCGAGGCGGGGAAGGTGGTGATCAGTCGCGATGTCACCTTCGACGAGTCGACTTTTGGCGTTTCGGCGATGGATCAGGATGACGATGTGGACGAAGCCGTTCTCAATTTCGACAACCTGGATATCAGCGATGCTGTCCCTGCCCAGACGGATTTCAAGCAGGCGGGAAACGCAAGAACCGCTCCGACAGTAACCGCAACATGGGTCAAGCGAGTCGTGGAGCTGGTCTGGAAGAAGCAAGTGCGCCGAACGAGTCGTTCGAGCGCGGACCAAAACGCCGTTCAAGTGTGCGAGTGGAATCAGGGCCAAGTGACGAAGAAGAAAAAGATGATGAAGACAGTTCAAGTCCTCCTGTATTCTGGCGTGCGAGTGCCAACGCCGTGGAAGCAAGCGATTTGTCGGAGCCATCGACGTTCCAAGAGGCGATCAACGGACCCGACCAAGCGCACTGGCGCAAAGCCATTCGTGCGGAACTCAAGTCAATGCGTCTACGTGGTGTGTTCCGCGGTGCGAAGCTACCATCGGGTCAGCGTGCTATCGGTACAAAGTAAAGGCTTGGGTCGTTGTTGGCAAAATGCAAAGTGATTGATTTGGGTCCTTAGTTCACAAACTCCTTGCTACCTCTAAGCCTACTGGATTTCCTGCTGGGTACACTGAGTTATTTCAGCCAATCGCAGAGCGCCACGTCGATGCCCATCTTGTACCCACAATCTTGTACCCACGTGCAGCGTAATCATTTATGGCGTAATCAGTGGGAAGTAATCTTCGTCCCGTAATCGCCAGAGTGATTGCAGTGCCACTGAGTGAAGGTCATACCGGTACCCTACCGGTATACCGCAGCTGCTCGAGGCGTCTCCTTGACAACACTCCCACTCGACTCGACAGCCTTTGGCGCTTCGATGCCGAGCTTGCTCCGGAGAAAATCGAACTGCGCCGCTGGAATGGGCTTGGTCATCAGGTCCGCCAGCATGTCTTGCGTCGGGCAATACTCGAGCACCACTTCTTCGTCCTCGACCTTCTCGCGCACGAAGTGGTAGCGAATGTCGATGTGCTTGGTGCGCTTGTGAAACTCGGGGTTCTTGGCCAGCGCGATGGATCCTTGGTTGTCTTCGTAGATCTTGATCGCCTTGCCCTCTGTGGCTTCGCCTATCTCGCACAGAAACGCCTTGAGCCACACCGCCTCCTGTGTTGCCTCCGATAGTGCCATGTACTCGGCTTCCGTCGATGATAGCGCCACTGTCCTCTGCTTCTTGCTGCGCCAGCTCACGCATCCACCGCTCATCATGAACGCGTATCCGCTCGTGCTGCGGCGCGACTCCACATCGCCCGCCCAGTCCGCATCCGAGTAGCCGCAGACGCCGTCTTGGTCCTTGGTGCGAAACTCGATGCCGTGCGTCGCCGTGCCTTGGATATAGCGGAGGACGCGCTTGAGTGCTTGCCAGTGCGTGGGGCACGGGTCTGCAGCGAACTGACTCAGCGTGCCCACTGCCGCAGCCAGATCCGGTCGGGTGCCCACCATCAAATACATGAGGCAGCCCACAGCGTTCCGGTAAGGCACGCCTGCCATGGTGTCGTCATGCTTGCACCCGCCGTCGCACATAGCTTTGGTCAACTTGAGTCCAGGGTCCTGCGGCGTCTTCACGGGCTTGCTGTTCTCCATGCTGAATTTGCTCAGGATGCTCCGCGCAAACTTGGTCTGCCGCATGGTCACCTCGCCAGCCTTGACGTCTTGCTTGATCTCCATTCCGAGAAAGTAGCTCAGTTCGCCTAGATCCGTCATCTCGAACCGCTTGCTCAGTGCGCTCTTGGTCGCCTTGAGCATGTCGTCATCGCTGCTCGCAATCACCAGGTCGTCTACGTATAGCACCACGAGCACCATGCTGTCACCGTTGCGCTTGACGTAGACGCAGTGGTCGGTCTCGCACTTGTCGAAGTCCAGCTTGAGCATGAAGTCGTCGATGGTGTGGTTCCACATGCGCGGCGACTGCTTGAGACCGTACAGCGCGCGCTTGAGCTTGCACACATGATCCGGGTGTCCCTCGTCTGCGATCCGTCCGGCTGCTGCATGTAGATGTCTTCATCAGGACGCCATTGAGAAAGGCCGTCTTGACGTCCATCTGGTGCAGCTTGAGCCCGTACTTGGCAGCTATCGCTAGCACGATCCGGATGGACGTGAACTTGGCCACGGGCGCGAAGGTCTCATCGTAGTCGATGCCGTGCTTCTGCGAGAAGCCCTTGGCCACCAGGCGCGCCTTGTATCGCTCGATCTCGCCGGCTTGGTTCTCCTTTACGCGGAAGACCCATCGACAGCCGATTGCCTTGCGTCCTTGGGCAGCGGCACCACGTCCCATGTGTCGTTCTTGCACAGCGAGTCGTACTCCGAGTCGCAGGCCTCCTTCCACTTGCGTGCGTCGCTGGATTCCATCGCCGACTTGAACGTGGTCGGCATTTCTCCCACTGAATCCACGACGTACACCGCCTCAAAGCTATTGTCGTTGTCCCGAGCCATGGCAGACATCTCATCCAGTCCTTGGCGTCGATTCTCTGACGCGTATCGCTTGGCACTCGGGGTCTCTACCGCTTCCTCCAGCGACTGCGTCCGCGGGTGTCTCTTGCTGCCGGGCTCAAAATCATCATCCCGCGCAGCCTCTTCATTTTCGTCGTTCGATATTGACTGTTCATCTTCATCCGTGGTGTATTCTTCCGCATCTTGAAGGCTCACCAGCGCCTCCTTTGGATTGTAGTCACGTCTTCCACCGTCGAAAACATCTTCCATGAACTGTGCATCGCGGCTCACCAGCACGCGACCACTCTCGATCTCCTCGAACCGATACGCTTTCTCGTGGTCCGAGTACCCCAGGAACCTGCACCGCACTGACCGCGCATCCAGCTTGGTCCGCTTCTCCTTCGCCACATGCACGTATGCGTGGCAACCGAACACCTTGAGGTTGGCCAGCAATGGCTTCTTGGCGGCCCACAGCTCGTAGGGAGACTTATCGTTGTCCAGGACGCGTGTCGGACAGCGGTTGCGCAGGAACATGGCCGTCACGACTGCTTCCCCCAGTATGCCTTGGACAGCTTCGCGTGCTCCAGCATGCACCGAGCGCATTCCACTAGCGTCCGGTTCATGCGCTCCGCGATTCCGTTGAGCTGCGGTGTGTATGGCGGCGTGAACTTCTGCACGATGCCACGCTTGCTGCAGAGCTTGGCCATCTTGTCGGACTTGTACTCACCGCCGTTGTCACTGCGAAGCTCCTTGACGCGCTTGCCGGTTTGCGTCTCCGCAAACGCCACGAAGTGCGCGAACTTGTCGACCACCTCCCATTTGTTCCTCACCAGGTACACCACGCAGTAGCGCGACTTGTCGTCAATAAAGGTGACGAAGTAGCGCATACCCCGAACGTCGGGGTGCTCATGGGCCCGCACACGTCACTGTGCACAACCTCCAGCAGTTCTTTGGCACGCTTGGGTGATGTCGACTGGAACGGCACTCGCGTCTGCTTGCCGAGCGCACATCCGTCGCACATCTCCCACTTGCTCGCCGACCCGAGGTCAATGCCGACGCCGATTTTCTTCTTGACGATGGCGTCGAGTCCAGCGTGACCAATGTGGCCGAGTCGAAGGTGCCAGAGGTACGACTTGATGTCCCCTTGGCTCCCGTTCGGGATCGCCGAATTCGCTTCGTTCAGGCGCACGGGCGTCATGCACAGCTTGAACAGCTTGCCCTCACGTGCGCCGATCGTGCACTTCATCCCCTTCAGCTCGATGAAGCATCCGTCGCTGTCGAAGGTCACCGATCCGACGTCCTTGGTGAAACGCCCGATCGAGAAGAGATTGCGCGTTAGCTTGGGAATGTGCCACACGTTCGTGAGCACACCCTTCTTGGTGCCGCGAGGCGTCTTCATTTCCATGACGATGTCGCCGCTGCCGATCGCCTGAACCACACCGTCGTCTGCGAGACGCACGTCGACCGGAGTGAAAGCCTTGTAGTTTCTCATGAACTTCTTCGAGTGCGCCATGTGTTGCGTCGCACCCGAGTCGACCAGCCATGCACCATTCGCCAACGCCGCCATGGCCATATCGCCATCGCCGTCTACGAAGAAGAGATAGTCGCCAGAGTCGTCCTCATGCGCGACGTTGGCACGCTGCGAGCGCTGCCGCTCCATGTTGTCCTGGATCCGCGAGGGCACTCCGCGATCCAGTGTCCATACTTGCCGCAGTTGTGGCACGCACCGCTCTTCTTCGACGGTCGGCCCTTGCGCTTGTTGTCCCTCATCATGAACGCCTGACCAGGCGCGGCGCCATCTCCATCGCCACCCTGCTCCTTGCGCTTCATGTCTTCATGTAGCAGCCGAGACGTCACCAGCTCCCACGTCAGCGTGTCGGATCTTGATTCCAACGCCGTGATCAGGAACTGGTACGACTCGCTCAGGCTCCCGAGAAGCGTGATCACCAAGTCGTCCTCGCTGACTGGAGCGCCGACCGCGTCGAGCTGTTCCGCCAGAGTCTTGAGCTTGTTGATGTGTTGCAGCACATCATCACCTTCCTCCATCATGAGCGTGAAGAATCGACGACGAAGGAAGAGCTTGTTCGCCAGGCTCTTCTTCTCGAAGTGTCCTTCCAGTCTTGACCATGCATCATGCGCGTCCTTGGCCGACCGCACCAGCGGCAGCTGCGAGTCCTCCATCGCAAGACAGATGATCGCCAGCGCCTTGCGCGACTTCTTCCGGAAGAGCGCTTGATCGGTCGCCGTCTGGCAGTTCTCCAGCTTGATCTCCCCGCACGTGACTTCCCACAGCTCGCGCTCTTCCAGCACCATCTGCATCTTGAACTTCCACGTGTGGAAGTTAGCTCCGTCGAACTTGTTGATGCGGAAGGCGGAAGGCGGCGTGGCGTCCATGGCGAAGGCGTAGTCGGGGTCTTGGGCAGGGAAGGTAGAGCTTGGGCTCATAACCTAAAGGCTTGGGTCGTTGTTGGCAAAATGCAAAGTGATTGATTTAGGTCCTTAGTTCACAAACTCCTTGCTACCTCTAAGCCTACTGGATTTCCTGCTGGGTACACTGAGTTATTTCAGCCAATTGCAGAGCGCCACGTCGATGCCCATCTTGTACCCACAATCTTGTACCCACGTGCAGCGTAATCATTTATGGCGTAATCAGTGGAAGTAATCTTCGTCCCGTAATCGCCAGAGTGATTGCAGTGCCACTGAGTGAAGGTCATACCGGTACCCTACCGGTATACCGCAGCTGCTCGAGGCGTCTCCTTGACAACACAAAGTGGGTGTTCAAGATCAAGCGAAAAGCCGATGGATCAATCGAGAAGTACAAGGCGCGCCTGGTGGCCAAGGGCTTCAAGCAGAAGTACGGCATCGACTACACCGAGACGTTCTCGCCTGTGATCAAGTACGTGACGCTGCGCATGGTGATAGCCCTAGCCAAATACTTTGGTTGGCCCATCGACCAACTGGACGTGGTGACTGCGTTCCTGTACGGCATCATGAAGGAACTCGTGTTTTGCGTCGTTCCGGAAGGCGTGGAGCTGGATGGCGATTTCGACTGCGTGGAGTTACTGAAAGCCATCTACGGTCTCAAACAGGCATCGCGCGTGTGGAACGAGACGTTCGACGAGTTCGTGTGTTCCATCGGATTTCACGTGTCGGCTTATGACCCGTGCCTCTACATCAAGGAAGTCGACGGTCATTGCGTGCTGCTGCTCGTGTACGTGGACGACGTACTGATTACCGGGAGTTCGGCTGAGCTCATCGAGCAGACCAAGCGCGAGCTGAAGACTCGCTTCGAGATGACCGACAGCGGCAAGTGTGCCTTCATTCTAGGCATCGAGTTGGTAGACGGCCCGAACGGCAGCGTGACGATGTGCCAGCGGCGGTATGTGGATGACATCCTGAAGCGTTTCGGTATGGACGAGTGCAAGGCTGGGGTGTCTCCGTGGATTTGAGCTCACGACTGGTTGCGAGCGACTTGGCGATCAAGCTGAACGCGCCATTTCGTGAAGCTGTGGGTGCGCTCATGCATCTCATGACTGCGACTCGCCCGGACATTGTTAAAAGTCACAGATCTTGGAGGACGAAGCGGAGGGAGGCTTGAGGCTCTGGAGTCGACCGGAGCGAAGACACTTGACCACTTGGGGTTTGATGGAGAATTGGAAAGTGATTGATTCGGTCCTTAGTTCGCAAAGTGCTTGCTACCTCTAAGCCTACTAGATATTCTACTGGATACACTCTACTGGATTCCTGAGTTGCTCCAGCCAATCACAGAGCGCCACGCATCTTTCCCATCTTGTACCCAGTATCCTGTCGCAAGTATCCAGCGTGGCGTAAACATCGATGACGCAAACATGTAGCGTAAACATACAGAATGATTGAGCAGGCGGTGAGTGTTGGTCATTGACACAACCGGTACTCGTACCAGTATACCAATACCCCACGAGTACCATAACTCAGGTACCGCAATAGACATTGCATATGCTGTGGGCTACGTGTCACGCTTTATGGAGAATCCGCAGGAGGAGCACTGGATGGCCGTGAAGCGCATATTTTGCTATCTGCAGGGAACCAAGTCACACGGCATCTGCTTCAAGCCTGGTGACAGCGTGGACTTTCGTGGATACTCTGACGCAGACTGGGCCGGCGATCTCGCGGATCGCAAGTCGACTTCGGGCTACGTGTTCCTGCTAACAGGTGCTCCCATCAGTTGGGGAAGCAAGAAGCAGTCGAGCGTGTCGCTATCAACGAGTGAAGCGGAGTACATCGCGCTGAGCCTGGCCATCCAAGAAGGCAAGTGGGTGCACCGATTGGTGTGTGAAATGCTCACGGTTGCTGGAGAAGCGTGCCCGGAGCTCAAGATTTTCGAGGACAACCAGTCATGCATCATGATGACGATGAACCCCGTGAACCACGGTCGCGCCAAGCACATCGACATCAAGTACCACCACATCCGCGATGAAGTAAAACGCGGTGAAGTGACGGTGGAGTACTGCGAAACTGCGACGATGCTGGCGGATATCATGACAAAGGCGATGCCGGGGCCACGCCACAAGGAACCGACTCAGGCTCTCGGCGTGACAGAGTGTTCGCATTGAGGGGGCGTATTGCGGTACCTGAGTTATGGTACTCGTGGGGTATTGGTATACTGGTACGAGTACCGGTTGTGTCAATGACCAACACTCACCGCCTGCTCAATCATTCTGTATGTTTACGCTACATGTTTGCGTCATCGATGTTTACGCCACGCTGGATACTTGCGACAGGATACTGGTACTAGATGGGCAAGATGCGTGGCGCTCTGTGATTGGCTGGAGCAACTCAGGAATCCAGTAGAGTGTATCCAGTAGAATATCTAGTAGGCTTAGAGGTAGCAAGCACTTGCGAACTAAGGACCGAATCAATTACTTTTCAATTCTCCTTCAAACCCCAAGTGGTCAAGTGTCTTCGCTCCGGTCGACTCCAGAGCCTCAAGCCTCCTCCCGCTTCGTCCTCCAAGATCTGTGACCTTTAACAACCTCTAAGCCTACTAGATATTCTACTGATACACTCTACTGATTCTGAGTTGCTCCAGCCAATCACAGAGCGTCACGCATCTTGCCCATCTTTACAGGCTTGGGTCGTTGTTGGCAAAATGCAAAGTGATTGATTTAGGTCCTTAGTTCACAAACTCCTTGCTACCTCTAAGCCTACTGGATTTCCTGCTGGGTACACTGGAGTTATTTCAGCCAACGCAGAGCGCCACATCGATGCCCATCTTGTACCCACAATATTGTACCCAAGTGTAAAGGCTTGGGTCGTTGTTGGCAAAATGCAAAGTGATTGATTTAGGTCCTTAGTTCACAAACTCCTTGCTACCTCTAAGCCTACTGGATTTCCTGCTGGGTACCCTGAGTTATTTCAGCCAATCGCAGAGGGCCACGTCGATGCCCATCTCGTACCCACAATCTTGTACCCACGTGCAGCGTAATCATTTATGGCGTAATCAGTGGAAAGTAATCTTCGTCCCGTAATCGCCAGAGTGATTGCAGTGCCACTGAGTGAAGGTCATACCGGTACCCTACCGGTATACCGCAGCTGCTCGAGGCGTCTCCTTGACAACACTCACTCGACTCGACAGCCTTTGGCGCTTCGATGCCGAGCTTGCTCCGGAGAAAATCGAACTGCGCCGCTGGAATGGGCTTGGTCATCAGGTCCGCCAGCATGTCTTGCGTCGGGCAATACTCGAGCACCACTTCTTCGTCCTCGACCTTCTCGCGCACGAAGTGGTAGCGAATGTCGATGTGCTTGGTGCGCTTGTGAAACTCGGGGTTCTTGGCCAGCGCGATGGATCCTTGGTTGTCTTCGTAGATCTTGATCGCCTTGCCCTCTGTGGCTTCGCCTATCTCGCACAGAAACGCCTTGAGCCACACCGCCTCCTGTGTTGCCTCCGATAGTGCCATGTACTCGGCTTCCGTCGATGATAGCGCCACTGTCCTCTGCTTCTTGCTGCGCCAGCTCACGCATCCACCGCTCATCATGAACGCGTATCCGCTCGTGCTGCGGCGCGACTCCACATCGCCCGCCCAGTCCGCATCCGAGTAGCCGCAGACGCCGTCTTGGTCCTTGGTGCGAAACTCGATGCCGTGCGTCGCCGTGCCTTGGATATAGCGGAGGACGCGCTTGAGTGCTTGCCAGTGCGTGGGGCACGGGTCTGCAGCGAACTGACTCAGCGTGCCCACTGCCGCAGCCAGATCCGGTCGGGTGCCCACCATCAAATACATGAGGCAGCCCACAGCGTTCCGGTAAGGCACGCCTGCCATGGTGTCGTCATGCTTGCACCCGCCGTCGCACATAGCTTTGGTCAACTTGAGTCCAGGGTCCTGCGGCGTCTTCACGGGCTTGCTGTTCTCCATGCTGAATTTGCTCAGGATGCTCCGCGCAAACTTGGTCTGCCGCATGGTCACCTCGCCAGCCTTGACGTCTTGCTTGATCTCCATTCCGAGAAAGTAGCTCAGTTCGCCTAGATCCGTCATCTCGAACCGCTTGCTCAGTGCGCTCTTGGTCGCCTTGAGCATGTCGTCATCGCTGCTCGCAATCACCAGGTCGTCTACGTATAGCACCACGAGCACCATGCTGTCACCGTTGCGCTTGACGTAGACGCAGTGGTCGGTCTCGCACTTGTCGAAGTCCAGCTTGAGCATGAAGTCGTCGATGGTGTGGTTCCACATGCGCGGCGACTGCTTGAGACCGTACAGCGCGCGCTTGAGCTTGCACACATGATCCGGGTGTCCCTCGTCTGCGTATCCGTCCGGCTGCTGCATGTAGATGTCTTCATCCAGGACGCCATTGAGAAAGGCCGTCTTGACGTCCATCTGGTGCAGCTTGAGCCCGTACTTGGCAGCTATCGCTAGCACGATCCGGATGGACGTGAACTTGGCCACGGGCGCGAAGGTCTCATCGTAGTCGATGCCGTGCTTCTGCGAGAAGCCCTTGGCCACCAGGCGCGCCTTGTATCGCTCGATCTCGCCGGCTTGGTTCTCCTTTACGCGGAAGACCCATCGACAGCCGATTGCCTTGCGTCCCTTGGGCAGCGGCACCACGTCCCATGTGTCGTTCTTGCACAGCGAGTCGTACTCCGAGTCGCAGGCCTCCTTCCACTTGCGTGCGTCGCTGGATTCCATCGCCGACTTGAACGTGGTCGGCATTTCTCCCACTGAATCCACGACGTACACCGCCTCAAAGCTATTGTCGTTGTCCCGAGCCATGGCAGACATCTCATCCAGTCCTTGGCGTCGATTCTCTGACGCGTATCGCTTGGCACTCGGGGTCTCTACTGCTTCCTCCAGCGACTGCGTCCGCGGGTGTCTCTTGCTGCCGGGCTCAAAATCATCATCCCGCGCAGCCTCTTCATTTTCGTCGTTCGATATTGACTGTTCATCTTCATCCGTGGTGTATTCTTCCGCATCTTGAAGGCTCACCAGCGCCTCCTTTGATTGTAGTCACGTCTTCCACCGTCGAAAACATCTTCCATGAACTGTGCATCGCGGCTCACCAGCACGCGACCACTCTCGATCTCCTCGAACCGATACGCTTTCTCGTGGTCCGAGTACCCCAGGAACCTGCACCGCACTGACCGCGCATCCAGCTTGGTCCGCTTCTCCTTCGCCACATGCACGTATGCGTGGCAACCGAACACCTTGAGGTTGGCCAGCAATGGCTTCTTGGCGGCCCACAGCTCGTAGGGAGACTTATCGTTGTCCAGGACGCGTGTCGGACAGCGGTTGCGCAGGAACATGGCCGTCACGACTGCTTCCCCAGTATGCCTTGGACAGCTTCGCGTGCTCCAGCATGCACCGAGCGCATTCCACTAGCGTCCGGTTCATGCGCTCCGCGATTCCGTTGAGCTGCGGTGTGTATGGCGGCGTGAACTTCTGCACGATGCCACGCTTGCTGCAGAGCTTGGCCATCTTGTCGGACTTGTACTCACCGCCGTTGTCACTGCGAAGCTCCTTGACGCGCTTGCCGGTTTGCGTCTCCGCAAACGCCACGAAGTGCGCGAACTTGTCGACCACCTCCCATTTGTTCCTCACCAGGTACACCACGCAGTAGCGCGACTTGTCGTCAATAAAGGTGACGAAGTAGCGCATACCCCCTGAACGTCGGGGTGCTCATGGGCCCGCACACGTCACTGTGCACAACCTCCAGCAGTTCTTTGGCACGCTGGGTGATGTCGACTGGAACGGCACTCGCGTCTGCTTGCCGAGCGCACATCCGTCGCACATCTCCCACTTGCTCGCCGACCCGAGGTCAATGCCGACGCCGATTTTCTTCTTGACGATGGCGTCGAGTCCAGCGTGACCAATGTGGCCGAGTCGAAGGTGCCAGAGGTACGACTTGATGTCCCCTTGGCTCCCGTTCGGGATCGCCGAATTCGCTTCGTTCAGGCGCACGGGCGTCATGCACAGCTTGAACAGCTTGCCCTCACGTGCGCCGATCGTGCACTTCATCCCCTTCAGCTCGATGAAGCATCCGTCGCTGTCGAAGGTCACCGATCCGACGTCCTTGGTGAAACGCCCGATCGAGAAGAGATTGCGCGTTAGCTTGGGAATGTGCCACACGTTCGTGAGC
>JAAVTI010001039.1:0-38077 GCA_011947335.1 Phytophthora constricta | reverse complement strand
GGGACAGTCTCTGATGAAGCGAGACAGGTGGCATCATCCGATCGCAGTGTCGTGTACGTGTCGTTACCCGTCTCAATCGGAACGTAAGCTCCTTCAGAATCCACACGGCAGCACTCACTGTCCGGGTTTACAAATCCCCAAAAGTCATCCATCCATGAGTAAGTGGTACCTGGACTGATATGAGTGATTGTCTTGTTGCCATGGTTAGCCAGCGCGTTCATGATGTTGGGAACCGAGTACGTGCTACAGATATCCTTTGACTTGCAGAAGATCGTCTCCACGCTTTCGTCATTCAGTGACCAATCATCAGGGTTACCCTCATATCCCGTCTCAACAATGAAGTACACTGGCGAACCCGTCGCCAAGTATACGTCCAGCGCGTTGAAGTACTCGATCATATACGAGTCGGACGGCATGGCCTCCTTCTGCGGCAGACCCTGCTCAAGCGTTTCCATCGAGTAGATCGACAGCAAAGTGCACGCCAGGAATGCCAGCAGCACGATCAACTTTACAATCTTGAAAGTCAGAATCCAAGCGTAGACGTCCACACAGTAGTCGAGAACCGCAGTAAGATTGCTGGTTACTGCTGGAGTAGGGGCCTGAACATCTTCTGCATCTGGCGTCTTAGGCTGCTGCAGTGACACAAGCGGTTCCGATGACCGCTGCATGCGGTCAGTCTCAGGGCCAGCGGGGGCATTTGTGCCTTTACAGATGACGCACGCTTGAAAATGATGTCGTACCGCCCACTCAGCTCACGACGCTTGTCTAGTGTGAGAATCGAAAGGAACAGCGTCATCTGAAAGCAGAAGTTGATCGCCACAGCACAGCACGCCATCGCTGCGAACCACAACACGACAGGCATAGGAGAGATGGAGCCGAACGCAAATGCTACTGATTCAGCAGCAGACGCCATAAAGATACTGGGACCGATGTACGACAGAGCTTCAGATACAATCGTTGTTGTAATTTCTTCGATGGCTTGCGGGTTGTTCTCCAGACCAATGAAGAGACTCGGCTGCTCGCGACGAAGCTGCTCTTCCTTTTCAGTCATCGCATGAATCAACAAGAAAATGTTGTCCACACCGATTGCCAGTGACAGGAAAGGCACCACCTCCATAATGATCAACTGGAGCTTCACTCCAAACCACATGTATATACCGATCGTCGATGCCACACCACACACAATACTCATCACACCTAGGAAGCCGGCTAGAATCTTCGACGTGATAAAGAAATCCCGAGTGAACTTGATGCGGTTGATACCCAGCGAAATGTAGATGATCATCAGGCAGTAACTCAATACGACCGGTCCCATACCGTTGCTCGACTCGGCATCGACCTCGTCCTGAACGGAAATCTCGGCGTAGAAGTATACGTCAAATACGGTGTTTGACACAGTCTCCGCCTTCATCGTCTTGATGTATTCACGCTCCCACTTGATCGCAGGCTCGTTTTCATCGTCATCGGCGTAGTTGTAGTTTAGGAACGATGCTACAAAAGCGTTTGACTCAAGGAACAACGTGAAGTTGGACTCAGCACCATCGGGGAAGCCACCCAGGTATGTGTTGTACAGGTTCATCGGCGAGCCGAAAGTGGACAAGCACGGGCAGTCACTCATGCTCGACGGCAGCTCATCGCCATCCTCCAAAGCATTCTTCAACTCAGTGCAAAGAGCCACGTCCGACGTGGTCGGAGAGTACAAGCAGTTGCTGAAGTGCTTCAGCTCAAACCCGTACTTCTCATAGAACTCGAAGTGCTCCATGTTGTTCTGGAAGTACTGAGTGATGGAGTTCACCGTGCACCCCGTACCCGTGGCCTTCCAACAAATGTCGTCAAGAGCAATCGTCGTCTCGCCATCGTCCGAAGTGTACGTCACGTTAGCAGCCACGTTCTGTACACGAATGGCCTCCTTCAAAATCGCCGAGCGGTAGATGTCTCCACCATCCTTAGGCACCAAGATGACCTGCTCGGCACGATAAAACGGATTGAAGATGTCACCGTAGTGCTGACGCTGTTTGTACGACGTACTGGAAGTGGACACCCACAGCTTGATCGGGTCCGTCTCGATATCGATGTTGTACAGTCCGACAGCACAGATCACCACAACGACCAGCACCATCGGGATAATCTTCTTCGGACGGTTGCCCTTCGACACGAACCTAGCCCACGCCCGCAGCTTGTTCGTCATCAGATCATCCATGAAACTCAAGTGTCCGGTAGTACTGGCTGCCATGGCGTGAGCCACGCCGTTGACTTCAGGAGTGTACAAGCCTGTTTGGGGCGTGCCAAGGTCTCGGTCGACGGCGCTGTATCGCCTCTCGTAAATCATGGCGACAATGAAACCCACAATCAGCAGCACACCCACGACACCACCAAAGATCACGAGGAAGTAGTTCAGTGGCGTCCAATCGGTTGCCGTAAGGTTCGCAGCCATGTACGCGTTCAGCTCTGCCCAAGTCGCGTCGTCATCATTGCCCACAACGCTTCCGCTGGTGGAAGTTGAGGAAGTTTCAGCTCCGTAACAAGCTTCGGTGTATGTACGGGTATCATCAGAACTCACAGCACACAATGAACCGCAAACACCCACACACGACGTCAGTCGGTTGTTCATAGGTAAAATGCACTCTGTCATGTTCGTGTCGTCACAGTGACAGAACTCAGACTCCTGCACACTCTCCGATTGCTTCTCCATAGTCGTCACATTAATCTGCTCTGGTGAGCCAATGCTGTCGAACGCGTACTCGCCCATGAACTCCATCAGACCGAAGCCATCCGTGCAGTCCTGGTTCGGGTTACACAACAGCGAAAAAGAGCTGTCGTCTTCGCAGAAGTCGTAGATGTCGCGAATCCAGTCCTCGCTCACGTAGTACGTGGCTTCTTCCACGGCAGGGAAGATCTGGGTTTCATGCTCGTCGTCGCCCGACATGATTCGCACCTCGTTAATGTCCAGGAACATGCTGTTGTTTGGACTGCACGTGAACTGGCAGAAAATGTTGCGCAGGTTCTCCTTGCAAGCTGAGCACAGACCGGGGATCATACGCACCTGCGTTGACAGACCTGTGTACTGCGACTCCGTGCAGCACAGCATGTCATCGCCAAGTGCTATAGTGTCGTTGTACAGGAGCGGACAGTCCACCTCGAACTGCTCTTGGTTGGCGTCCGACCACTCCGAGAACTTGTTGGAGAAGCCGGCATCATAGGCGTCCTCCACTGACGTCGGGTAGTATCGGTTGGGGATGGCAGCGCTCGTGGTCGTGATGTTGACGTAGGCCGCGTCCAGGGCGATGCAGTAGCCAGGACCACGGAAGAGCGTGCCGAGCTCCGCCACCATCTCGGGGTCTTGGATGCACTGCTCCACTTTGGAGTACGTGCACATGGTGAGCTCGGCCTCTAGAATGGCCAGGTTGGTGGCGTTGTCTGCGAGGCTCCAAGGGACATAGCTGGAGGTGGACGACACGCCCGAGGAGGACGTGGAGCCGCTGGAGGAACTGCTGGCGGCGTGCGCCACGCCCAGCAGGGACGCCACAGCCAAGACGTGCATAGTTGACTGGTTGAGCGAGTGGAAGCCAAGTCAGACTCTAATATCCACTGCGTTTGTTGGCGGCAGATTCCAAAATGAGCTCTAGAGCGGAAGACGCGCTAACTCGGTGAAGTCCGTGCGTGTTGTGGGTCCACAGACAGACAGACAGAGAGAGAGACTGGAGGGGGACTGGAGACTGAGAGACTGGAGGTGACGCTGGATGAAGAGATGCAGGCCCAGAGTTCGGACAGAAAACGGAGCGAGTGAATCCTCGCGGAGCAGACGAACAGCGAGAGAGAAGAGGCAGCCGATGACTTGCAGCCTTCCAGTCCTTTGATTACCTCCGTCGACTCGACGGTCGAGATGATGGCCAGCGACAGGATCAGAAGCGACTAGCGCGGACACTGCGCTGCGACAGGCTCCGTCAGCTCGCGGCAGGGCTGAGCCGCTCAGTGAGCGCACCAGACTTGCGCCGCCGGCCGCGGCTCTGTGCCACTTTCTCGACAGTACTGTAGTTTTAGTAAAGGATAGCGCAGGAGCCTCGACTAATACAAAGTGGGAGATGCTACAGTACAGTACTGTACTACTGTATTTTAATACTACGCGTTCAGTGCTACGATTTGTGTTCCTATGTAATTCTAGTACGTCGGAACGGGCCCTCCGCTTCAACTCATTTTACGCCGTGAGTTCCGAGGACTGCGGTGCGTTGCGTCGGTTTGGGGTGGGGCGAACTCCCTGGGAGAAAGTGCTCGACCTGGCCGCAGGTGTCTACAGTGTTATGAGGCTGCTAAGTACAGAAGTGTGGATAGCAATGGTGTTGGTGGGCGTGCCACAGAACACGCGTCGTCAATTGGTCCAACCACAGAGGTAACGCTTTGGCGGGAAGACGTTCCGCAGTTGCAACCAGCGGTCCATTTGCATGACTTCCCCATCAAACTCCAAACCGATCGGAAAAGTTTAGAAGAGGTGGGGCTTGGCATTCTTAATCTTTGAGATACATATCGCAGGGCCTTGTGTGTTGCTGGTGTGTGGCGATTCAGAGCGATAGTACCCCGATCACGGTCGAATGGTCTGTAGCACAGTTTGCCAACTGTTATGCTGAGACCAAGGCCCGTTTTGTTAAGCTTGCTGACGTGAAGAACGGCTCATTCTCCCGGCTACACTTGCACTTGATACTTAATGTCCGTCTGTCCGTGATGATATAAATAAAATATCTGGTTGTCCGCGAGGTGCTGTGGTTGATACAAAGTCTCTGATGACCGGAGGAATGGTGGCACTTGCACTTGAAAGCTTCAAGTCGAAAGCTACATTTGGTGTGATGCACGCGCAACTATTTTAAAGCGTCACTACCGATTGGCGACTTGGCTCAGTTTCATTCTTCATTGCCATCTTGTTTGTGCAGCTTCACCTAAAATGACAGAATTGACGACGCGTGTTAAGCTGTATGCCACACCAACACCATCGTTACCCGCTTTACTGTAGGCACCGCGGCATTATTCAAGCCGACTGCATCCTGTTGTTCGGTGATACTAGTATTTTTCATCTCGAAGACGCTTTGATACCGATAAGTCTTTGTCTCTGCGGCCAGGTAGAGCCACCTAAAACCCCTTCAGAACTCACAGAATTGAAGCGGAGGGCTCGTTCCGACGATTTTGGGTCTTGCTTACAGACAATCATCTTCTTAGTGGTATCCTATGTGTACTGCAGTGATACCTCTTGAACAAAACCAAGTCTAAACTTCCTCCGACCTCTTGATTGTGCTTTGAGATAAAATCTCGCATATCACTATCTAGAGGTGCTTAACTATTGAGGTCGGCCATTCCGTGAAGTTCGTCGAAGAAGTCTACCAAGGACAGTTGCTGTTTACGCCCTCGCTTTCTGCCCAACGCCTCTCTAAACGCACTCTGCATCGATCGAAAGTCTCTCACTGCCATGGATTGCACGCCCAAAGCCTCAGCGTGAATAAAGAGCTTGGCCATCCACTGTCGCTCATGTTTTCTCGGCAGTAAGGTTTGCGGCTGTCACCACCGTATCAGTCATATCTTGCAGGTCTTCCTCCTGCTCGTTATTACACTCAAGGTTGTCCTTCTCAACCTCAGCTCAGCGCATAGTCTGAAAATGAAGGCGCACAAGCTGGAACGACTTCCGAGCCCAGTGGGCAAGATGGTTTTCACTGGCAGTGGGATAATCGTCCTTATGGCGACAAATTTGCAGCCGCTGGGCATTGGTGAGCCTGATGCGGGTGCTGGATGGCTGGTGAGCGATGGCATTGTGTGAGCTTCAGAATGAGCTTCGGCCAGGAAGCTGAACCATGAGTGCTGCAGCAGATGCCGAACCACAGGTAACAATCAGGAGATAATCGGCGAATGAGGGTCAAACCCACATGACATCTCCCAACGCTACCTTATCGTTTGAATCGAGGTCCATTCCTTTAGCCGCACGGGACCTTGTATTGTTGATTCTGGTCAACGCGGACTGCGAACCAGAATCGACTCCCGCCAAAATCTGAGTTCAGCTTGTCCTTGTTCCAGTCCGTGTCCTGATTGTCGTTCAGGAACAGACTGGGATTTTCAGGAGCGGAAACCTCTCTAATGTCAATTGTACTCCTTACACGGTAGTGATACCTCTTGATAGTGATAAAAAGCCTCTTCCCAAGGCTATCAAGAGGATTGTCTTTACCTAGAAAAATAGTACTGTAGCACTTTGTAATAATCGGTGTTCCTGCGCTATCCCTTATTAAAAATTAAATGTCAGACCGGTGGTGCTGCAACTTGCAAGTCTGGTGCGCTCAGCCCTGCCGCGAGCTGTTCGCGCCTGACGGAGCCTGTCGCAGCGCAGTGTCCGCGGGCCGCAGCCAGTGTGTAGTTGCACTGATTAATTAGTATGGCCGGCGCCTGTTCTCTCGCATGGCGGTCTGCTCCTTCGTCCAGACTCGACCTCTTTTCTCTGTCTGATGCGCAGCGCTGAACTCCCGTCACTTTGGAGTCCGCAGCCAAAAGGAGAAGTCGATGCTGCTTGTGCAGGATCGCCACACGAGTTCAGTCAGCTCACCGGCCAACGATCTATCTACTTACTTGGACGATGATTTGGAGCACCAAGACCGATAATTTCGACGGTTCTGCGGTGATCTTCTCATTGACTCGATCCCCTGGGAACCGACTCGCTTCGGCGAACAAGGCGATTCAGGTGGAGCTGGTGCTTACCGCAGCGGGGAAAAGTGTGCTGCAACAAGGACCAACGTGAACGTTCTCGGCCAACCTGTCCGTCCGCTTCAGCAGTGAAGAAGCACGGTAAAATGCTCAAGATGATGATGGCGTTTGAGGATGATACACCTGCAAGCAGCTGCATTTCGTGAACTGGAAAAGTTGGCTACTGCAATGACACCAGGTAAGCTGGAATATGGCTAAGCGTGTTGACACATTTATTTAAGCTGACAGTTGGTACTACAAAGTAGTTATGCTCACGCTACCTTGTTGCTTCCGTTCGCACCAGGTATATAGGTATATACACCGATCGTTTTGGTTGACAGGCTTGGCAACGTTGCTGTCGTTATGATCGTCAAGGTCGGTGGTGTCTTCATATGAAGAGATCAATGGGAGCACATGATACGCGGGATTTGATGCGGCCATACATCACACTCACTTACTCAACGCGAGTTATAGGTGCCGACGGCAGCTCATTCTTCTCCGAACGTCTACGAAGGAAGAAGTTCTTCACGTCGATGATCGTGCTCAGCAGCACAGGTAACAACATCATGCCGTTCAGAACACCGCACACCACCACCATCATGTACATGCGGAAGTAGTACTTCTTGAACACGCGCGAGTCCGCCAGCGTCAGCACACTCAGACCGATCACCTTCGTGATCGTGATACCGAACAGCACCGACGTCAGCACCTGGCGAAGCGCGTCCCTCGCGCGCTCGTCGCCCGTACCACGAGCCTTCGCGAAGAAGCGAACGAAGTGACCACAAAACTCCACCGAGATGCCTGCTGCAATGATCAGATTCACGATCGAAAGACCATTCAGCATGATGTCCAGAGGCTGCATCAGGCCTAGCACATATACCACGATATTCGTCGCCGTCAGCGCAATGACCAGCGAGTAGAAGATGTTGCCCAGGTACAACGTCGTCACCACGAAGATAGCTGCCAGCGCCAGACCGATGAGCTTGTACGCATCATGAATAACTGTTAGGTACTGCTCGAAGTACACGTACGTCAGGCAGTACACCCAAACATCTACGCCAGTCTTCTCGCTGATCCACTCAGCGGCACGAAGGTTCTGCTTGTACGAATCGATGTAGTGCTGCTGAGTCGGGTTTGAAGTACCCGTCACCATGTAAGACCAAGCCGTGATCTCATCACCGTAGCCACTGCTGTTCAGCTTCACCGCGGCGGTCGAAGAAGTGACGACTGGGAGAGGATCGGTGTCGATACTAAACTGGCCGCGGTAAATCGAGCCACCACCGTATGAACATGATGTGCCAGCACTAGCCGTCGCAAACATGCTGAAGAGTGACATGTAGTACTCTTCCGGCACAGGCGGGACAGTATAAGTCGAAGCGAGACACGTGTCGTCCGATGAACGCAGTGTCGTGTACGTGTCGTTGCCCGTCTCAATTGGAACGTAAGCTCCCCAGTCCACACGGCAACACTCACTGTCCGGGTTCACGAAGCCCCAAAAGTCATCCATCCAAGAGTACGTCGTGCCTGGACTGATATGAGTGATTGTCTCATCACCATGGTTAGCCAACGCGTTCATGATGTTGGGAATCGAGTACGTGCCACAGATATCCTTCGACTTGCAGAAGATCGTCTCCACGCTTTCGTCGTTCAGTGAATAAGAATCTGGGTTCCGTTCGTAGCCTGTCTCAACAATGAAGTACACTGGCGAACCCGTCGCCAAGTATACGTCCAACGCGTTGAAATACTCGATCATATACGAATCGGACGGCATGGCCTCCTTCTGCGGCAGACCCTGTTCAAGCGTTTCCATCGAGTAGATCGACAGCAAAGTGCACGCCAGGAATGCTAGCAGCACGATCAACTTTATAATCTTGAAGGTCAGGATCCAAGCGTAGACGTCCACACAGTAGTCGAGAACCGCAGTCAGGTTGCTGGTCATGGCTGGAGTAGGCGCCTGAACATCTTCTCCATCTGGCGTCTTAGGCTGCTGCAGTGATACAAGCGGTTCCGATGACCGCTGCATGCGGTCAGTCTCAGGGCCAGCGGGGGCATTTGTGCCTTTACAGATGACGCACGCTTGAAAATGATGTCGTACCGTCCACTCAACTCGCGACGCTTGTCCAGCGTGAGTACCGATAGGAACAGCGTCATCTGGAAGCAAAAGTTGATCGCCACAGCACAGCACGCCATAGCCGCAAACCACAGCACGACGGGCATTGCAGAGATCGAACCAAACGCAAACGCCACTGATTCAGCCGCAGATGCCATGAAAATACTGGGACCGATGTACGACAAAGCCTCCGACACCAGAGTAGTCGTAATTTCTTCGATGGCTTTGGATTGTGCTCCAGACCAATGAAGAGACTCGGCTGCTCGCGACGGAGCTGCTCTTCCTTTTCAGTCATCGCATGAATCAACAAGAAGATGTTATCCACACCGATAGCCAGTGACAGGAAAGGCACCACCTCCATAATGATCAACTGGAGCTTCACTCCAAACCACATGTATATACCGATCGTCGATGCCACACCACACACAATACTCATCACACCTAGGAAGCCGGCTAGAATTTTCGACGTGATAAAGAAATCCCGAGTGAACTTGATGCGGTTGATACCCAGCGAAATGTAGATGATCATCAGGCAGTAACTCAATACCACCGGTCCCATACCGTTGCTTGACTCAGCGTCAACCTCGTCCTGAACAGAAATCTCGGCGTAGAAGTACACGTCAAATACGGTGTTTGACACAGTCTCCGCCTTCATCGTCTTGATGTATTCGCGCTCCCACTTGATCGCAGGCTCGTTTTCATCGTCATCGGCGTAGTTGTAGTTCAGGAACGATGCTACAAAAGCGTTTGACTCAAGGAACAACGTGTAATTGGACTCAGCACCATCGGGGAAGCCACCCAGGTATGTGTTGTACAGGTTCATCGGCGAGCCGAAAGCCGACAAGCACGGGCAGTCACTCATGCTCGACGGCAGCTCATCGCCATCCTCCAAAGCATTCTTCAACTCAGTGCAAAGAGCCACGTCCGACGTGGTCGGAGAGTACAAGCAGTTGCTGAAGTGCTTCAGCTCAAACCCGTACTTCTCATAGAACTCGAAGTGCTCCATGTTGTTCTGGAAGTACTGAGTGATGGAGTTCACCGTGCACCCCGTACCCGTGGCCTTCCAACAAATGTCGTCAAGAGCAATCGTCGTCTCGCCATCGTCCGAAGTGTACGTCACGTTAGCAGCCACGTTCTGTACACGAATGGCCTCCTTCAAAATCGCCGAGCGGTAGATGTCTCCACCATCCTTAGGCACCAAGATGACCTGCTCGGCACGGTAGAACGGATTGAAGATGTCACCGTAATGCTGACGCTGTTCGTACGACGTACTGGAAGTAGACACCCACAGCTTGATCGGGTCCGTCTCGATGTCGATGTTGTACAGTCCGACAGCACAGATCACCACAACGACCAGCACCATCGGGATAATCTTCTTCGGACGGTTGCCCTTCGACACGAACCTAGCCCACGCCCGCAGCTTGTTCGTCATCAGATCATCCATGAAACTCAAGTGTCCGGTAGTACTGGCTGCCATGGCGTGAGCCACGCCGTTGACTTCAGGAGTGTACAAGCCTGTTTGGGGCGTGCCAAGGTCTCGGTCGACGGCGCTGTATCGCCTCTCGTAAATCATGGCGACAATGAAACCCACAATCAGCAGCACACCCACGACACCACCAAAGATCACGAGGAAGTAGTTCAGTGGCGTCCAATCGGTTGCCGTAAGGTTCGCAGCCATGTACGCGTTCAGCTCTGCCCAAGTCGCGTCGTCATCATTGCCCACAACGCTTCCGCTGGTGGAAGTTGAGGAAGTTTCAGCTCCGTAACAAGCTTCGGTGTATGTACGAGTATCGTCAGAGCTCACAGCACACAATGAACCGCAAACACCCACACACGACGTCAGTCGGTTGTTCATAGGTGAAATGCACTCTGTCATGTTCGTGTCGTCACAGTGACAGAACTCAGACTCCTGCACACTCTCCGATTGCTTCTCCATAGTCGTCACATTGATCTGCTCTGGTGAGCCAATGCTGTTGAACGCGTACTCGCCCATGAACTCCATCAGACCGAAGCCATCCGTGCAGTCCTGGTTCGGGTTACACAGCAGCGAAAAAGAGCTGTCGTCTTCACAGAAGTCGTAGATGTCGCGAATCCAGTCCTCGCTCACGTAGTACGTGGCTTCTTCCACAGCAGGGAAGATCTGGGCTTCGTGCTCGTCGTCGCCCGACATGATTCGCACCTCGTTGATGTCCAGGAACATGCTGTTGTTTGGACTGCACGTGAACTGGCAGAAAATGTTGCGCAGGTTCTCCTTGCAAGCTGAGCACAGACCGGGGATCATACGAACCTGCGTTGACAGACCTGTGTACTGCGACTCCGTGCAGCACAGCATGTCGTCGCCAAGAGCAATAGTCTCGTTGTACAGGAGCGGACAGTCCACTTCGAACTGCTCTTGGTTGGCGTCCGACCACTCCGAGAACTTGTTGGAGAAGCCGGCATCGTAGGCGTCCTCCACGGACGTTGGGTAGTATCGGTTGGGGATGGCAGCGCTCGTGGTCGTGATGTTGACGTAGGCCGAGTCCAGGGCGACGCAGTAGCCAGGGCCGCGGAAGAGCGTGCCGAGCTCCGCCACCGTCTCGGGGTCTTGGATGCACTGCTCCACTTTGGAGTACGTGCACATGGTGAGCTCGGCCTCTAGAATGGCCAGGTTGGTGGCGTTGTCTGCGAGGCTCCAGGGGACGTAGCTGGAGGCGGACGACACACCCGAGGAGGACGTGGAGCCGCTGGAGGAACTGCTGGCGGCGTGCGCCACGCCTAGCAAGGACGCCACAGCCACGGCGCGCATGGTGAACTGTTGTGTGTATATATCGACTCGCACTCGCGCTGGCAAATTCCGGAATGGAGCAGAGAGGGCGAGCGAAGGCGAGGCGCTGGTGGCCTGGCACGGTGGGATGACGCAGCAGCAAAAAGTGAAGAGTGTGAATCCGAGCGCTTCACGGGGCTAGCGCCATACAAAAAGCGAGTTGGACGCATCGCCGTTGGGCGGGCCCCGCTTTTTGTCTGGCGTCGCCCCGACTTTGGCCCGCGTTTCACCATTTGGGCGTCAATGCTTGAGACGGTGGGCAGGACCTGGATCAGACTGCGGTGCGGATACTGCGCCTGCGACAGCCTCGTCAGGCAGACGCACAGCAAGTGCTGCTGCTATGTCTGGATCCGTGCCACGGCGAGACCGATGTGCCCGCCGGTCAATGACCAGACGTGGGCCCCCTGAGGTGATCGCCGCGCAGACTCCATCGCTAGCGGCGTCTGCTCTGATCGAGGCTGCATTGCATTCTCCGGTTACTCAACGAGGCAACCGCCATTCCAGAGGTGGCGCAAAGCGGGATCAGCTCAAGCGGATCCTTCAGGCAGCATTTCATTTCGTTCCGTTCACGGCTCGCTCGCCGAGCAGCACGGATTTGCGACCGTCACGAACAGCAGACTGAATGAAGGCAGTCACGCTTCAGCTGCGGTGAATCCTGCCTCCACCCACTTCGCTTGATGATGTCAAGTTAGTCAAGTCAGCCTGTCTTGACTCAAGTATCACATGACCCGTGATTGTAGAGGGCGTTTGAAGAGAGCATGTGAGCAGTGAGACCACCACTTCATTGCCCAGACGCAAATTGATCGGAGCGCGAGTGTGGGGTCGACGTCAAGCCGGAGACAATAGCATGGCAAACTGCAGCGCACTGTGCGCTCGTCAAGCTGCGCTCCGATAGCCCGACATAATATTATCTCGGTGTATCCTGTGTATCCATTGTATCCCACTCTATTTATTACTCACATGTTTCACCTCGTTTAAATATCCATACCATTGTTGCTTGATATCTCTCAATGATAGGATTTGCAGACTTCGTTTAACTATTCAAATGCACAGGTTGTGTATACTTAATAGAGCAGTTTTGATGTTTTCTGAACATTTGTTGCCCTGTCTGCTCCAACGTTGACAAGCAATGAAGCCACCCTCGCTAGTCATATTGCCGGGAGACCGAAAAATTATTCCTGTGTAAGGGTATTCCAAAGTTGGAGTGTATACAATGGGATCTACAAAAGGGTGAATTGATATATTTAAGAACCTCATAATAGGAATAGCTGGCGATTTGGGAATTCCTATTCCGATCGAGGGGTGAGAGGGAGTGGAGAATCAAAGAGCGGTGGAAGAGTTGTTACTTAGTCGTTATGGTCTCTTAACTTAAATATCGTTTTTGGCGATTAGAGCGTTATTAACTTTTCTTACAGTGAATTTCAAATCCGCTGGGTTCTTCGAGCTACTAACTTGGAGTTACTAGGACCAAGAACCCAGCGGATTTGAAATTCAAACGAGGGCCGCCCATGGATCGTAAATTCTGAATTCCTAAGATCGCGACGTTTCAGCTTTGGACGATGCCAGTCAATGTGGTTACACTTTGTAATTAATGTAATAAACCAAAGATGAATCTTGCAATTAGCTACACCTAAAACAGTTTACGACTGTGATTATTAAAAACTCTAAAAACTAGTATTAACCCTAAATAACGACCCAAGGCGGTGGCCATTGGGAGGGCACTTTCGTATTCCTAGTGAGGAGTATTTCACATTCGGGGATTCCGAAAGAGGGGCTCACGCAACACAGTGACTGCAGTTTCACCTGCACTCGTCACTAACCGGACTACCCGGCATCAGAGCTTCGATTAGTCACGGTGGGGTCTCAGAGATTCAGACTGTTTATTCGAGTATTGCAGCTTAGCTACAGATAGCTACTAAAATGTCTGGAGAGGTTCTCGTCTTCTACCATGACTCGTTTGCTTCCTCCTCGCTATCTCATTCTGCTGGCTCGTCACTCCGGGCATCACAGGGGACACTCCGCGAAGGTCTCGTGGGCCCGGTTGACCAAGTCTGGGGTTAGTTGGTGCGCACTCTGGCCGGATGCTTCGCTTTCTAGCCACACTGGGAGTCTGCTACAGGGGGACAGAGGACGCCTGTCCAGGAGGGTGTCACGGTGGGGTCTGCAAGTGTCGAGTGTCTGCAAACGCAGTTCACGCGGCAAATTGTGTCTGAAGTTAGCCATTCCAACCTTGGCGAGGCCACGTTGCCGTCAACTCTCGTGTCTCCTACTCTCTTTGGGGCCTCGTTTCAAGCTACTCACGCTTGGTTTCTGGCGCAGTTGGGTTTGACCGTAGTTTATTGCTGCGGTCATCCAACTTTGCCAGGCTGGTCGTTATGGCAAGAGGCCAGCCGTTCCCTGATAGCTGCAACTAGCTGTAAGACCGGAGATATCCATCGGCATTGGTGAGCCGAATTGGCAAAGCAAAAGTACCTCAGAGAAACAGTTCTACAATAATTGATGCCACTATGCTTTTATCGCTTGAGGAACGCGTCCAGCGGGCCGCGCTTCTTCTTCGGCGAGTTCGCCGCATTCGTTCTGACCTCTCCGCGCTGCATCTGGCTTAGCTTGAGCGCGAAGTGGAAGTCGGCGTGCTCTGCTCGGGACTCGGCGATAGCGCGCCCACACTCCTCGCAGAAATGGCTGGTCGTGGATGCAGGCGACATTGAAGCTGCCTCCACATCAACGGGTCCCACTGTGCTGCTGTGAGTTACAGGAGCGGTCAGCGCAGTTGCAGTTGCAGACGCGAGGGCGCCGCTACTGCTTGCTGCAAAGAAGGCTGAGATCTTCTGTCTGCTGGTCTTTCGTGGCGGCGTCGATCCGTCTCTAGACCGTTTAGTGGCGAACTGCTTGACGTCCTCCTCCATCCGCTGCGCTGTTAGATCCGCAGACGCGGTTTGGTCCGGGTTGCGCGTGAAGAAGCTTAAGATGGTGGTCACGGCCTGCGAGTCGAGCCAGTGGAAGTTCTTGGCGTGCATGCTCAGCGCAGCGCACGGGAACACGCTGTCCAAGTGGAGGCGCATGACGTTCATTGTCGCCGCATACAGAGCGTCCACGGTCGTGTCTTGTGCAATGCCCAGCTTGCGCGTGCGCGGCTTCTCCTCGGCGCCGGTACGCGTGAACTGGATCGTCAACTGCGAAGGAAAGCGCTTGTTTTCAATGCGCTCGTCCTCGCAGCGCATGACCATCTCCTCGCAGAGAAGGTGGACCCAGTACTCAAGCTGTTCAATGCGCAACAGCGCAGACCCAGAGCGCCGGTCGAACTGCTTCACGCAGCCGAGCATCTTCACCTGCACCTTCTTCTCTTCCACTGATTCATCGCCGTCGTTGCCCTGGCAGATGTGGTGCACGTACGCCGCAGTTTCTTGACCCACGTGCTTGGCTAGCTCTGGCAGTCCACATCGCTGGAGGAAAGCGTTCGCCGTTAATGTCTGGAATGTCTCGTTGGAACTCTCGCCTTCAGCAGTGGACGGATCAAGACTCTCATAGATACTCTCGAGCTGCTTGCCGAGCTTGCCGCCAAGCCCTCGAACCTTTCGCATTGGCAGACTCTTCATCAGCGCATCGACGAACCGAGGAGCAACCACAACTTGACCGTTGGGTTTGTTCAATGGCGACGCTAACTTGGCGCGCAACTTGTTATTCGCAATGCCCGTCGAGCAGGTATAGCCGAGCTTTGTGAAAATGGCTTGCCGGATCTCCCGAGAGATCACTGCACCGACGCAAAGCAGTCGCTCGTTTTGGGTCAAAGGGAACGCTAAGCATCCTCTCTCACTCTCCGTTGATTCTCCACCCTCTTCTTCTTTAAATGACATGCCAAATACCTTCGTGTCGTGGTTGGCAGGGTCTTGGCAAAAGTCTGACGAAAAGATGTCCTGCACGAACCAGAGCGTATGCAACACGCGTTAATCAATAAATGAATTCGCACCTCTTGCGTACGAACAGCGCATTAACCCACCGTCTGCGCCAGCCTCTCCTTAGCTTGGTCCGTGACGTCCATGAAGGCTTCATCGATGCTGGCCTTCTCAATGACCGACACCATCGAGCTCAAAATTGCAAAAATTTCGCGACTCGCAACGCGATACCTCCTCAAAATGGCCTTCTGGTGCGTGCGGTCAAAGAGCGCGCCGTGCTTGCGGTTCTCTCCTAGTGTGTCCACATGAGGCTGCTCACAGCAAGAGCGTCAGCCACAGCAACTCGACCTCAACACCAGACTCGAGCTCTTCCTTGGCCCTTACCAGATGAATCTGCGGACACTTTTTCTTGGCGTCGTCCGCAAAGTCTCCTGCAGTAGAGCAGCGTCAGTGCCTCGGACAGCTCTCGGACCGCTTGACCCAGTCGACTGCCAGACGTTTTGGCTTCCCTGACCTCTCTCCACGCCGAACTTGCGCGCCACGTAGTTGACGGCCAGCAGGCTGCCCCACTGCTGCACCGCCACGGGTTCGCCGTCTGGGATCTCGAGCCGCCGCTGCTCCACCTGCGCGTAGAAGCAGTCGAGGTCCAGGTGGATAATCACCCGCGAGGCGTCATCGTCCGCGTGCTCCATTTTCTGGCGGTTGGGTCGAGGACGGGACGCCCACCGCGTGTGCTACATGCGATTGTGGGCCACGTTGATAAAACAGTGGACGTGGGATTCAAGCTACCGATAGCGATGGCCGTTATGGCTTTGCCAACCAAGATGGCAACGTACTTTGCTGGTGATCGAACAGCTCGACGAGGAAGCAGGCAGGTAGCGCAAGCCTGGCTGAAGGTTGCCCCTTGGACAAGCGCCGAAGTGCCTCGGAGATAGTGCAACTGCTGTCAGTCTCATCACAAAAACATGCTTGGCGTGATACGCCCCGAGGATACATGAGACCACGCTCGGCGCAGCCCATTACGATGCCCCAAGGCAGGCGGCAGGCCTGAGTTCATTTCGGATTCTGCCGGCAAGCGCTCAAGTTTCAGAGCTCGCCTCCTTCTCCAGTCCGGTATGCGCGTCGTGGCTGTGGCGTCCTTGCTTGGCGTGGCGCAGGCCGCCAGCAGTTCCTCCAGCGGCTCCACGTCCTCCTCGGGTGTGTCGTCCGCCTCCAGCTACGTCCCCTGGAGCCTCGCAGACAATGCCACCAACCTGGCCATTCTAGAGGCCGAGCTCACCATGTGCACGTACTCCAAAGTGGAGCAGTGCATCCAAGACCCCGAGACGGTGGCGGAGCTCGGCACGCTCTTCCGCGGCCCTGGCTACTGCGTCGCCCTGGACTCGGCCTACGTCAACATCACGACCACGAGCGCTGCCATCCCCAACCGATACTACCCAACGTCCGTGGAGGACGCCTACGATGCCGGCTTCTCCAACAAGTTCTCGGAGTGGTCGGACGCCAACCAAGAGCAGTTCGAAGTGGACTGTCCGCTCCTGTACAACGAGACTATTGCTCTTGGCGACGACATGCTGTGCTGCACGGAGTCGCAGTACACAGGTCTGTCAACGCAGGTTCGTATGATCCCCGGTCTGTGCTCAGCTTGCAAGGAGAACCTGCGCAACATTTTCTGCCAGTTCACGTGCAGTCCAAACAACAGCATGTTCCTGGACATCAACGAGGTGCGAATCATGTCGGGCGACGACGAGCACGAAGCCCAGATCTTCCCTGCTGTGGAAGAAGCCACGTACTACGTGAGCGAGGACTGGATTCGCGACATCTACGACTTCTGTGAAGACGACAGCTCTTTTTCGCTGCTGTGTAACCCGAACCAGGACTGCACGGATGGCTTCGGTCTGATGGAGTTCATGGGCGAGTACGCGTTCAACAGCATTGGCTCACCAGAGCAGATCAATGTGACGACTATGGAGAAGCAATCGGAGAGTGTGCAGGAGTCTGAGTTCTGTCACTGTGACGACACGAACATGACAGAGTGCATTTCACCTATGAACAACCGACTGACGTCGTGTGTGGGTGTTTGCGGTTCATTGTGTGCTGTGAGCTCTGACGATACTCGTACATACACCGAAGCTTGTTACGGAGCTGAAACTTCCTCAACTTCCACCAGCGGAAGCGTTGTGGGCAATGATGACGACGCGACTTGGGCAGAGCTGAACGCGTACATGGCTGCGAACCTTACGGCAACCGATTGGACGCCACTGAACTACTTCCTCGTGATCTTTGGTGGTGTCGTGGGTGTGCTGCTGACTGTGGGCTTCACTGTCGCCATGATTTACGAGAGGCGATACAGCGCCGTCGACCGAGACCTTAGCACGCCCCAAACGGGCTTGTACACTCCTGAAGTCAACGGCGTGGCTCACGCCATGGCAACCAGTACTACCGGACACTTGAGTTTCATGGATGATCTGATGACGAACAAGCTGCGGGCGTGGGCTAGGTTCGTGTCGAAGGGCAACCGTCCGAAGAAGATTATCCCGATGGTGCTGGTCGTTGTGGTGATCTGTGCTGTCGGACTGTACAACATCGACATCGAGACGGACCCGATCAAGCTGTGGGTGTCTACTTCCAGTACGTCGTACGAACAGCGTCAGCACTACGGTGATATCTTCAATCCGTTCTACCGTGCCGAGCAGGTCATCTTAGTGCCAAAGGATGGTGGAGACATCTACCGCTCGGCGATTTTGAAGGAGGCCATTCGTGTACAGAACGTGGCTGCTAACGTGACGTACACTTCGGACGATGGCGAGACGACGATTGCTCTTGACGATATTTGTTGGAAGGCCACGGGTACGGGGTGCACGGTGAACTCCATCACTCAGTACTTCCAGAACAACATGGAGCACTTCGAGTTCTACGAGAAGTACGGGTTTGAGCTGAAGCACTTCAGCAACTGCTTGTACTCTCCGACGACGTCGGACGTGGCTCTTTGCACTGAGTTGAAGAATGCTTTGGAGGATGGCGATGAGCTGCCGTCGAGCATGAGTGACTGCCCGTGCTTGTCGGCTTTCGGCTCGCCGATGAACCTGTACAACACATACCTGGGTGGCTTCCCCGATGGTGCTGAGTCCAACTTCACGTTGTTCCTTGAGTCAAACGCTTTTGTAGCATCGTTCCTAAACTACAACTACGCCGATGACGATGAAAACGAGCCTGCGATCAAGTGGGAGCGTGAATACATTAAGACGATGAAGGCGGAGACTGTGTCAAACACCGTGTTTGACGTGTACTTCTACGCCGAGATTTCTGTTCAGGACGAGGTTGACGCTGAGTCAAGCAACGGTATGGGACCGGTGGTATTGAGTTACTGCCTGATGATCATCTACATTTCGCTGGGTATCAACCGCATCAAGTTCACTCGGGATTTCTTTATCACGTCGAAAATTCTAGCCGGCTTCCTAGGTGTGATGAGTATTGTGTGTGGTGTGGCATCGACGATCGGTATATACATGTGGTTTGGAGTGAAGCTCCAGTTGATCATTATGGAGGTGGTGCCTTTCCTGTCACTGGCTATCGGTGTGGATAACATCTTCTTGTTGATTCATGCGATGACTGAAAAGGAAGAGCAGCTCCGTCGCGAGCAGCCGAGTATTTTTATTGATGTGAAGAACAACCCGCAAGCAATCGAAGAAATTACGACTACTCTGGTGTCGGAGGCTTTGTCGTACATCGGTCCCAGTATTTTCATGGCGTCTGCGGCTGAATCAGTGGCGTTTGCGTTTGGTTCGATCTCTGCAATGCCCGTCGTGCTGTGGTTTGCGGCTATGGCGTGCTGTGCTGTGGCGATCAACTTTTGCTTCCAGATGACGCTGTTCCTATCGGTACTCACGCTGGACAAGCGTCGTGAGCTGAGTGGACGATACGACATCAGTTTCAAGCGTGCATCGTCATTGACAGCTCAAGTTCCTCCAGCTGGCCGGAGGCCGATCGCATGCAGCGGTCATCAGAGCCGCTTGTGACTTTGCAAGAGCCCAAGACGCCAGAAACCGAAGATCTTCAGGTTCCTACACCTACAGTAACCAGCAACCTTACTGCGGTTCTCGATTACTGCGTGGACGTCTACGCTTGGATTCTGACCTTCAAGATTGTAAAACTGATCGTGCTGCTAGCATTCCTGGCGTGCACTTTGCTGTCGATCTACTCGATGGAAACGCTTGACCAGGGTCTGCCGCAGAAGGAGGCCATGCCGTCAGACTCGTATATAATCGAGTATTTCAACGCGCTGGACGTATACTTGGCGACGGGTTCGCCAGTATACTTCATTGTTGAGACAGGCTACGAACGGAACCCAAATTCTTATTCACTGAACGACGAAAGCGTGGAGACGATCTTCTGCAAGTCGAAGGATATCTGTGGCACGTACTCGATTCCCAACATCATGAACGCGTTGGCTAACCATGGTGATGAGACAATCACTCATATCAGTCCAGGCACGACGTACTCTTGGATGGATGACTTTTGGGGCTTCGTGAACCCGGACAGTGAGTGTTGCCGTGTGGACTCTGAGGAGCTTACGTTCCAATTGAGACGGGCAACGACACGTACACGACACTGCGTTCATCGGACGACACGTGTCTCGCTTCGACTTATACTGTCCCGCCTGTGCCGGAAGAGTACTACATGTCACTCTTCAGCATGTTTGCGACGGCTAGTGCTGGCACATCATGTTCATACGGTGGTGGCTCGATCTACCGCGGCCAGTTTAGTATCGACACCGATCCTCTCCCAGTCGTCACTTCTTCGACCGCCGCGGTGAAGCTGAACAGCAGTGGCTACGGTGATGAGATCACGGCTTGGTCGTACATGGTGACGGGTACTTCAAACCCGACTCAGCAGCACTACATCGATTCGTACAAGCAGAACCTTCGTGCCGCTGAGTGGATCAGCGAGAAGACTGGCGTAGATGTTTGGGTGTACTGCCTGACGTACGTGTACTTCGAGCAGTACCTAACAGTTATTCATGATGCGTACAAGCTCATCGGTCTGGCGCTGGCAGCTATCTTCGTGGTGACGACGTTGTACCTGGGCAACATCTTCTACTCGCTGGTCATTGCGCTGACGACGACGAATATCGTGGTATATGTGCTAGGCCTGATGCAGCCTCTGGACATCATGCTGAATGGTCTTTCGATCGTGAATCTGATCATTGCAGCAGGCATCTCGGTGGAGTTTTGTGGTCACTTCGTTCGCTTCTTCGCCAAGGCTCGTGGCTCGGGCGACGAGCGCGCGAGGGACGCGCTTCGCCAGGTGCTGACGTCGGTGCTGTTCGGTATCACGATCACGAAGGTGATCGGTCTGAGTGTGCTGACGCTGGCAGACTCGCGCGTGTTCAAGAAGTACTACTTCCGCATGTACATGATGGTGGTGGTGTGCGGCTTCCTGAACGGCATGATGCTGCTGCCAGTGCTGCTGAGCACCATCATGAACGTGCGAGACTTTTCCAGCGCAGACGCTCCGAAAAGAGCGAGCTGGCGTCGCCCCCAGTCACTCGTGTCGAGTAAAATGCATCAACCTTCTGCGTATCATACCAAGCCACCAGTAGCAACAGCTTTGTATCAATCAATCATTGCCCAAAACATGTCTCTTCAACATGTGTCTACAGTTCAGTCTCCGCTGATTCCGACCCCAACTGACTTGACTTGACTATACCCATACCCACTTCACTTCAAGATTAATAGCGATGGGGCGAGGCAGCGACGAGGTGCCGCCGCTCTTCGCGATGGCTGTGCGCTACCGCGCGGGCGACGACGTCAAGACGCCGTTCGGGCCGGGTGCGTGCGCAGCTGCAGCGACCGCCAGACGCACGTGGAGGTGGCGCTGGCGGGTGGCGCCGTGCTGTACGCGCGGGTATTATAGCATTTATCGCATTTTTAGCATTTATAGCATTTTTTCGAGATAGTAGTGAGTTTGAATGACTGCAACATTCGGTAATAACTGCTGCTTTGTATGCCCCACATAGAGAGGCTGCTTGCTGCCGGAGCTGCGCATGTTGCAGTGCGGGGAGATCCCAAGACACACGCGAGTGCTGCTGCTGAGCGCCGGCCGGAAAGAGGGCCAAGTGCTCAACTACATGTGCGAGTTTTGAGTGCAGAAGAGTGATGGTAATTGGTCCATTGCTGAATTTGTGACGACGACTCTTTCCAGAGTGCCGGACCAAAAATACCAAGTGCTGCTGGACAACGGAGCTGTCAGGGACGAGGAGGAGGAGGTGGAAGAACTGGAGGCCAAGCTGTTCGCGGTACTTGAAGTATAGATGGTGTATGGAACATTTGGATTCTTGGTGCTCATGACTTGTGTGGTTGACAGAAAAAGGATCTTCGGCTGGCAAGAGAGACGCGAGTCCGACGTGCTTCGGGTTGGGGTCCATCACTGGCTACAAGAGCTGGAACGACTCGTATGCGGTGCAATTGGACTCCGGAAGTGCCGGCTACTTCCAGGCGAAGGACGTGTCTTGTGTCGACCTGCGACTGCTCGCGAAGCTCCCCAAACCATTGTCTGCTGACAGGATTTATGAGGAGTTCAAGGACGCATCACGCACGATGACGCGTTGGTGCTAAGTCGTAAGGCAAAGCAAACATACCAACAGGTGCAGATCTTCTGTGAGCAGCACGCTGAGGCCATATCGTTTATCTCGACGAATGCGTCATATGGTGACCAGTACACGAGAGCTTTAGCTTCGCTGCTTGACCCCAGCTTTTCAGATGCAACGCAACGATTGAAGGCAGCTAGTGGGAAAGAACTCCAACGGTTGAAGGACATGGCAGTATCTGCCAAAGCGATGCTGGAAAGTGACCTGCTCGAGGGAAAGGACTCGTCAGAGTTTTTGCAAAAGCAGCACGTGTGCTGAGCCAGCTGAAGAAAAGTGAAGAAGTCAAGAATCTTCATTCGAGTCTACGAGAGAAAGCAAATGCCGAGCTTACGGCAGTCAGACAAAGATTTATTTCGCGGACGAGCAGCTCACAGTCGCTTATAACATCACAGGAGGAGAAGAAACTTGTTCTGTCGGAGGTCTTGCAGGTCCTGGAAAGCAAGATCAAGGCTGAAAAACCTCGCTTGAATGCATTGAAAGCTTCTATTGAGCACCAGACGTTGCAATCCGAAGTTTTAGCGAAGATGCAGCGGCATGAAAGTGACTTGCTGAAGGCTCAAGAAACGATTGCACGCCTTGAAAAGGCAGCAAGCAAAAAGATGGGAGTCAACTCGCTAACTGACTTAGATCCAACTGCTCTGGCGCAAAAGGCTGAAGAGTTTCTGCCTAAACTGTCATCGAAAGCGGGGTGTTGGTTCAAGCATCAGAAAAATATTGGCTTCAAATGCAGCAAACGTCTCATGGTCAGACGCTAATGAAGAAGGCCAAGGCATTGGTTGATTCTGTCGACAATCCTGACGAGTTTTGCAACAACGTGACAAAAGCTATTGCTGAAGTCAAGTTGGACAAGTTGACCGAGTGGGGAAGCACGATGTCGAAAAATCGCGAGAAGCGACAGGCATTTGTGAACCGAATGAAGGATCACTGTCTGGATTTCTTCACGTCGGTGTTACCAACCATAAAAATTGACACCATTTCGGGCGTACAAGATGATATTGCGTATTCGATTTCGAAGCTGGATTTGTCACATTTCCGCGTGAAGAAGGAAAGGGTGAAAGTACGGATGGGAACAGTGGTCGATGAGGAGTTATTTACGGTTCGCGCCACGCATTTAACAGCACTACTTCAAGGTTTTGACTGGACTTTCGAGCAAAAGTACTTCCCGTACCTCCACGGCGGTGGTGTGGCTGATGCAGAACTCAGTGGCGGTGTAATTTCACTCGGTTTCAAAGCAGAAAAAAGGTTGCGAACAAGGAGACTGGCGAGTTTAAGCCTATATTAGTTCTTAACTCGATGTCGATTGAGATCCGCCAAGAGCTGAAGCTCACCGTACAAGGCAGCTGGTTTAGTGCTGTGTACAATATGCTGACGTCACTTTTTGCCGAATTGATTCGGGAGTATCTGGCCAAGACCATGGAGTCCAAGTTGCTGAAGCATATGATTAAATTGCTGAATACACTGAACAAGCAAATGGACGAGTACTGGCCATTGATCTTCCAGCTGCTTGAAATTCAAATGGAGGACTTGCCAACTGCGAGTCCATGGCGAGGCGCAAGGGAGGTCGAGATCCACCCTCAAGAGCTAGAATGTACATTTTTGGATCGTGACTCAGTGCCATTTACGTTCACAAAAGGTGTGCTGAACAAATATGTCGTCGTATCACGCGTTCTGGATATCATCGCACCATCTGACAAAAATGCCGAGTCAGAAGATAACCACGACTTCCATTTGACGAGCGACCTAAAGCGAGTTCCTGTGGGCAGCAGTGTTTTGGCGATTAATGGATTGTGTTGCAGCAAGCTGACTCTGGAGGAGCTAAAGGGTCTGTTGGACACACTACCACTCCCTTTCACGATGCGCTTCTCGCTGCTCCCAGAGGATCCTTCTAAAAACCGACAGCTGTCGACAAGACCACAGCCTGAAATTATCAGCTTCACCTTTAAGCAGGAGGGGCCATTTGGCTTGAGACTGAGGGCTCGTCCTCTGGCATCATGCGGTGTGATTGTCGTGGGGTTTTCCGCACCCTCAAAAGCGGACGGCAAGAAGTGTGCAGCTGAGCTCAGTGGCAAGATTCGAGTTGGGCAATTGTTGATGAAGGTAAATGACGTGGACCTGCGCTTTAAGAGTTTATCGGATGTGTTGAACATTCTTGAGACTTGAAGACTCGTCCAGTGACAGTGCAGTTCGCAACGAGCCCGGATGCCATCATCAAGCTGCGTGACTGGCCTCCTATGATCGAGTTGGAGGACGCGTCCTCATTTTCGTGCGACGAAGACGATCCACCATCTGATGGCAGGAAATACGTGGTGATATCAGCCTTTTCACGAATTCCATCCTTCGCCCAGAGAGCCCATTTAGTAGAGAACGGTGACGTGCTTTTGCATGTAAATGGCATTCCGCTGACAGCTCCAGACTACGAGAGTTTTGCGCAGATTATGGAGGCTCTGCGTAAGATTGCCTGGCCTCCTATGATCGAGTTGGAGGACGCGTCCTCATTTTCGTGCGACGAAGACGATCCACCATCTGATGGCAGGAAATACGTGGTGATATCAGCCTTTTCACGAATTCCATCCTTCGCCCAGAGAGCCCATTTAGTAGAGAACGGTGACGTGCTTTTGCATGTAAATGGCATTCCGCTGACAGCTCCAGACTACGAGAGTTTTGCGCAGATTATGGAGGCTCTGCGTAAGATTGCGAGCAAGAATGAGCCTATGCATGCTGTCTTCGTGGGCCGAGAACAGTACGTGAAAATTCGAAAGCAGATCCAACATTGTGGCGTCTTCGGTCGTAAAGATGATGACTCCACAATGGAAAATAGTGAAGAGGAGATCGATCAAAGCAAGGGGAACAAGGAAACAACAGGAGACGGTCGTGTGGTCACTACTCCACCAGTGGATAACCATGGCGAATATTTGCTGTCATCGATCCCAACGAAGGAGATCGTTTTTCCAAAGCCACCACTTGGGATACTATTTGGTAACTGGAGGGATGAGGCCATCTATGTCCGGGCGTTCATATCTAGCCCCGGGCCTGCCGAGAAGACAGGCCTTCTACGTCCAGGACAAGCCCTATTGCAGGTTTGTGGACACGCCGTTCCTCGCGAAGCCACACCTGCTATCATTGAAGAGATGATCCTTAAAGTGACTGTGGAATCGAGAGGTCAAGCTTGCACTAGCACGGGTGACGCGGCTGCTGCAGACACAGGCAGCAACGACAAGAAGCCGAAGTACACTCTGACGGTTAGAGATCTGGAGTTAGAGCAAGAATTAATGAAGCCTGATCAGCCGACAAAATAATGGTAACATGATTGGAAGACAAATGAGAAACACAGTGACCACTCGTTAACTGCAGGACAACCTGACTTACGGCAGAAAGAAAAACGCAGTAGCCACAAAAGCTGGCCGCATGCCGTGAGGCGGGCAAGTCCAAATAAAAAGGTAGCTTGCGCTGGTGGCACCAGTGCGGTCGACAATGTTCACAGATGGTTGAAATTCTCAACGCTCAATCCGTTTGAAAAGATGCATCTCCTTACGTGGTGGGCTCTGCTGCGCTAATGTTTGCTTTCTGGAGTGCTCGACGCAGCAAGACGGCTGTATCACCCTGGAAATTATCCTGAACAGGCTCGCCAGCTACAATCTCCTCGTTTTCTTCCTTAGTAACATTATTGGAGGTAGTCCGCCGTAACTTCACCTTGGCCTCGGCGGCCCACGTGGACAACCTCGACAACGTTTGGAACGACACGTTCTCTTGGACTCGCTGGGTTTCAGTTTTTACGGTGTCGTCAGCCTTGTCGTCTTCATCTTCGTCATCTTCCACCAATGCTTCTGTAGCAAGTGAAACAGATTCCATAGCAGCAGTTAATGAGGCAAAGGATCCTTCATCCTTGTCTTGACCCGTTGAAGTCCCCGAGCCTAACGGCATGAGAGTGCTCTTGCGCTGCTCAATACCCATTAGTATCTTCTTGTTCGATACTCCACCGTAGAATTCCTCGAGGATAATGCCGCGCTGGTGAGCGAGCATGACTTGCACGAACTCGTCCTTGTCAATTACGTTGTCTTCACCTGCTGCACGGTTATACAGTGCCAACGCGTCGCGGCGATCCATAGTCGGCTCTAACACTGCCACCAGCTCGCAAAACTCCGAGAAGTCCAAGGTGCCATCGCCGTTCGTGTCTACCATCGTGAACATGCTGTGGATGTCCTGAATCTGATGTTCATAGAGTACAAACCAGTAGTTCATGATTTTCTCCAGAACCATGTCAATGTCGAGACCCCCACTGCTCGCTGCACACCGTCGTCGGATCTCGTCCTTAAGCTGACTCAGTGGTCCACCAGGCTCACTACGTGTGAAAGAGAATGCCAAATCGACTGCTTGACAGACAAGCTCATACTTAACGGTCACAGACTTGGGACTGATGAAGATACCGTCTCCGAAGAAAGTCTTGAGGCTCTGTGCAATTGCCACGGCTTGCTTCCTCCCTTTCTTGTACACACCCGCTGCAAGGAACAAATTGCGTCATGAGCATCGAGTTCACTGTAGTAATAGCAGATACAGACTACCTAAATACCGTTAAAGATAATCACGACCACCAGCAGAAAGAAGTCGATGCCTTGAACAGAGCAGGCATGAGATTCGGGATCCAGTGATCCCGTAAGAAGTCCAAAGGTACGCACGCGGGCACTTTCCTGTAGTAGAGATTAGTGTGAGTATTATAGCTCCATAAGCATTTTTTAGAGAACAAGATAAGACTAGAGCACCAACCCGAGCATTTTTCCGAATAGCAGCGTCCAAGAAGACGAGCTGACTAATGGCAAGGTCCTTGAGGCCGTAGTGCAGGACGTACATTTCCATGATGAACTGTGCTAGATTCGTGCGGGGCTTGCCGGAGCTATCGTCTTGTACGTCCTGGAACATCTTGGCCTGGTAATATCCAACGATAATGCTGTGGAGTTCGTTCAGCGTGAGCGGCTTTCGCTTCAATAGAATCTTGCGTACTTTTGACGGCGCAATTTTCGCTTGGTCGATGATGTTGGCAATGCCATACCCGAATTTGTTCTTGGCGCGATTCTTAAGGATAAGTTCATCTTCGCTATCTGCAGCAACTAGCTGACGACGTCTTCTAGGTCCATTCTCACAGTTCCCACGTCGCTCCTCGCCATCATCTTCTGTTTGAATGCATTTGTCTTCAGTCAAGGCCTGAGCAGTTTCCAGTTGCGTTCGTATTTCCTGAAGTTCCTGCTCATGTCGCTGCACGGTTTCTTCAGCCTCATTCATCATCGTGTTGGTTTTCCATCGCAGATCAGTCACCAACTTTTCAACCTCTTCCAGTTTTTGCTCCAAGTTCTTTGCACTCTTCCTCTCACGCACTAATTCTTCAATTACGTCACCAACACTCTCCAATACTTCGCGGTCATGGTCACACAAAAACTCGTCCCCTTCAACACCGTCGCGTTCTTCACTATTCCCTTGATAACCTGCATGATAAGTCCCTGGAAGCGTGTGATTCGTGCAGCCGATCGCTCAAGGATCATATTCTGATGCGCATTGGACTTAACAAGAACCTGCGCTTCAATCTGCCTGGATATACATGAATGACAAATTGAGGATGGAAATATAGAGATGAAGGCACAACGGAGCTGTGAACGTGCACGTACTGGGTGATCTCCTTGATTTCATCCTGGAAAAGACTGCTCATGAGTTTATCCTTCTCAACGGGATCCATCTGATCCGCTATGGTCATTAGCGCGGTTGCCGACACCTGTGCGTGCAATGACCCAATCGCGCCCAGAACAATTCTCTCTTTCTCTTCGTCACTGACATGCTGGAAGTGCTGCAACACGTCTTGGAGTTTGCTGTTCAAATCTTTCGCGTGTGCTTTCTTGGTACTGATTTGATCCAGCCGGTTTACGTGATATTGCTGCTGCAAGTCCTTTAATTTATCCGCTCGTGCTTTTTCTTCGTCTAGATGCTGCTTATATATTGCCTGCTGTCTCTGTGTCTCTGCAACAAAATGACTTGGTGTCATAACTTTTGCAGTGTATGATGGTACAAATGTTACCACTTGCCTTGTTGGAGGTCCAGCTTCTGCTGATGAAATACCGCGTGCTGCTCGTAGAACGTCGTAAGACGCATAAAGAACTCAAGAGCTTCAACCTCACCGTTGTTAATTTGCGAGGCATCGTGGTTCATATAGATTGCTGCCCCTAAGTCACTATATAAAAAATGATCATGGTCACGGTCATATCATTTCCCGAATATTGTTAGAGACCACGTACTTGCAAATCCGACGTAATATACCCTCGTGCCTTGCAAACAAACTGGTAGCTTTGCACAGACAGTGAAATGCAATCGCAGTCTGTAACCGGTTGGGTACCGGCTTGCCCTGTGTCAATATTCGACTCTCTCGGAACAGCATATCGCAATAGAGTGCGTAGGAGGAAAACTTGTTAGCTTCTTGAGAAAGCGATTCCAGCCACCTCGTGATCTTCACCACGTCAGTCTGATTAAGAATTGCTCGTCTGGGTGATCGAATCGTTGTAATTCCAGGTACCGAAGATGTCAATAATGAATACGAGATCACCGAGTCGGTAGGTATTTCGCCTACAGGGGAAGGTGCTCGATGTGGTAATATATCTAACGGAGTCATCTTGCTCACCCGTGGTGACACGGGGTGCTTCCGCTTGGAGAATGGACTGGGATGGTCAGACCCGAATCGTGACAGATTCCTCGATACAACTGGAGGAGCGAAAGCGGCTGCGCGTGAACTTCCGCCTTGTTTTAACGGACTTGCAGAGGAGGGCGAAACTCCGAGGAGCTCTGCTACACGAAGTACCGATTTGTCCCTTGCGATCAGATCCGGATCATCCTCCGTGTGGAGATTGTCAGCATCCACATAGCGAGGAAAAAGGAGTTGCTGTGTCGTCGGGCTGTGTTGCCGGGGCGTCGGCATGGTTATTGCAAGTGCAAGATGAAAAATGCCGATGTGGGCATCACGGTGTATTTTTGCAACTGTGGTTCTCGTTCATGAAACCCACCTCACTAACATTTAACAGGGTGCTTTTGTTCTGCTTTAATACTGCAGTTACACGCAAAATACCGTCGTGTTGGTCATTGATCTTCCTAAACAATTTATAGCTAGGGATCTCTCTCTACACTGCAAATTGCATCAGTGGTCGGAAAATTCAGTATAATATTGTACGGTATTGATCTCATTTTACCCCAAAAACAAAAATTGCAATTTCGAGTTTGACAATAATAAAAATTGCCGCAAATTAAATTTTATTGGACGTGGGTTTTGTTGGGTTTCAACAGATTTTACGGTTTTTCATTTGTTGTGTGACTTCTTATAATTAGGAGTATACCTAATATTTGTATGGGAGACTTATGTGATATTGTATTGCCAATTATTGGGCAATATGATATTGTATTGAACTGGCAAGTTCCAATAATAATAATTTCTAGTGGAAACGTTGATAATTAATTGTATTGAAATTATTTTTCCCGACCACTGACTGCAATGACCATGACATCTACATGAGCTACAAAGTTCTTGCCTCCCCTCGTTGCGGTCGGGTGCAGAATGCACGGAATTGCATGTGGCATCAAGTGTGCTGGACTTTCCGTCATTCTGCCGAAATGACACAAAATGGGGTAACCAATTGAAGGCGTTCATTTTTCGGTCAAGCAGCACTTCACGCGTTGGATAGACTGGATTATTCACAGTGCGAAAGAACTGTTCGCAAGCCAAACAAAAATTGCGAGGCATTGCTCTCAGACAACCTTCGCATGACGTGCAATGCGAGCAGCAGCACAAGGGAGCAATGCACGCAGCAAAGCAGACAACCCAATTCAAGCAGCAAGGAGCAATTGCAGCATAAACGTTAGCCACTAAACGTTGTATCCGCGATATCTTAAAGCATTAGATCGGTACAGTACGCCAGCAGCACTGGCACTTTTTCCCAACTACTTCTAGTAGTTTAGTACATTCCCAAAACGCCTGGTCGAGCTCAAGTCGTCAAGGGTCGCCTCCGAAGATCTTAAGATCTCCGGCCTACCTAGGAGGGAATCCCCCGCTGGGGCCCAGGTAGGAGCATGGCAACGGCGTGCATGGCAGCTGTAAGTGACACCTTGTTGGTCTGCACTCTGACACGAGGCGTTCTGTGATTTTTGGGTTCACGTGATTTGATTGGTTGAAGTGTAAGGTCGCTCAGTGATTGGCTGGATTTTAATGCCAGAGCGACAGGGCTGTCTGAGACATGGAATAGGGGATGTGAGTGATGGTCTGGGATTGGAGCTTTTTGAGTTAGGTATGGTCCTTAGACCTGGAAGTGTTAATCCGGGATGTGCACAATCCAGAGATGTTGAAAACACACTCGGTCCAGGTCGCCCCTCGTCCTTAAGCGGGTTGCCCACACGTTTAGCGCTGAAACGCCTATTCTGAACGTATCAGATAGAGCGTCCCGCCTGACTTAACTACCAGAAAGTGCCCACAAGCCCAGATAATCCCGGATCAAGCTAATAAACCCTGGATCAGGGAATCCTGAATTAGGGAATCCTGAATCCAAGAATCCAGATCCAGATATCAAGGATTCAGCAGACCAGACTTCTTGATCCAGGAAAGTTATCCTGGATTCCAAGTCAAGAGTTGCGTCCTAGTGCCTGACAGTGTTTTCGTGCTGATGCATTCCTGAATTCTTGGATCCAAAGGCAAATGGCCTGAGTCCCTGAATTAGAGTGCCAATCGTAAAGAGTCGGCCAAGATCTTTCCATATCTTGGCCGAAGAGTCGCCGTTGCTCAATGAGGGGTGTATCCAGATTCACCCCATAGTGAAACCAAGTGTAAGTCAGTGAAATCAAATGAGGTGGTCCACACCACAGAAAGAATACGAGAGAAGTACGCTAGTGTTAAAACTAAACAGAGTTCGATTTGCTTCGTACCCCACAAGTGGTATAGAGTCTGCTATCCTGTTGTGGATCGCATGCAGCCACAAAGTGCCGACGTGGAGCTCCAACCTGTTGTCGCGTCAAGTTAGGTTGGGGTCCAGGACGTCGCTGTCCCAGGAGTAAGCCCCGCCTATTTCATATACTAGTTGGGCGGGCGCGAGCTTGTCCATGTCATATACTGGAGTTTGAAGGTGTCTGGATCGGCATTCGACACCTCGAGCCGTGAACGAAGAGTGCTGCGTGAGACGAAGACCTAAGTGGTGAACTTGCGAGTGGATTTCCCTCATCGAAGGGTGGTGCGCGTTGCGTTGCGAGTGTTTGGGGTTTTTCGGTTACCCTGAACGTGAAGCTCTGATTGATACCGGCGTTGTAGCCTAGCCCTCGGCTATAAATAACAAGGACCCTGCATATTGTGACGTAAAGAACTCTGTATTTGGTTAATTGCTGGTTTATTACTGTGTGGAGCGTGTGGAATCCTGATCCTGGATATCAAGTGTCTGATCCTGGAGTTTCAGGAAGTTTTCCTGGATTCCACCTAGTGTCTGGTTGGAGAAGCAAGAGCTCACTCACTTGGACAAATCAACACTGGTGGACGGTTCCCCGAGGTTAATCGAGCCAAGAGGGATTGCACTAGGTACACGCCAGCCTGAACCTGACTCCTGGATCTAGGATTTCCTGGATCAGGGCGTCGATAGGTTCAGGTGTATCTGAATTAGGGCCGCTATACACCCTGGACGGAAAAAGGTTCACCACCTCGTCTCAGCTGGTGCGCGTGCCCGGATCTCGGGTATTGATTTCACCGTGTTGGTTTGTTATTGAAGAGTGTATTGAGCTGAAGCTGCTTCCGACTGGGGCTATAGCGGGGCTACACAGGATAGTGTACCCGGGGTACACTAATACACGCAAACCCACTAGTGTGTGTGGGACACACACTAGCGACCAACTTTACGAGCCGTCAATGTAACTGTCATTGACGGGCGCTCAGGCGCACAGCTATTAGTTGAAAGGGACACATTTCAACCAATCATGTGCATGCATTTCATGCAAATGCGTGAGAGCCAACCATGCTCTCACCCTTGCAATTAGATATCATCTTAAAGGGGTTTAGCGTAAAGATAAGGCCAGCCCGCCACGCGGCGGGCTGCCATTCAATTCAGTTTTCTATTTTGATCTAAAGTGTTAAGTATTTGCTTTAGAAATACGCGAGCCCGCGTATTTCTATCTTTCATACAAACTTTAAGTCTACGCTTCCTCAATACGCGCATACTGTGTATGCAAAGAAACAGAGCGTAGCTCTCGCCCTGTTTCACCTGGTAGCACTTTGTAGTCCGTTCAACGCCTACAGAGAATAGCCAAATGAAATTTGGCTATGGAGACAAAAACCCTTCGTCAGGCGGTGCTCCGTCTGACGGAGCTCCGAACATCCACTCTCGTATTACGAGGAGGAGTGCCCCCACCTGAGTGATCAGCAGTGGGAGGCGTTGCTACGACTCTCGCGAGTCGTAGGTGAGTCCACGGTGGCAGCAATGCTTCGCTCATTGCCGCCAAGTGAACACCATGTAGTCGTGGTCGACTACATGGAGAAGCACAACAGCAGAAAGAGACTTCTGCTGTTCCACGTTTTGAGTCACTGAAGGTGTCAGTGACTCCGTTCTCCGGTGGCTCGAACGAGCCACTGTTGCGCTGGCTCGTAGAGCTCGAGACAGCGATCGCTGCCCGACGGATCCGGGATCCGTCGCTACAAGTCGCTTACGCGATGCCGTGTCTAGCAGGACGTGCTAGACACTGAGCGTATGGCAGACGCCTTACGAACGGTACGTGCTGGAGCACGAACGAAGAGTTCAAGGAAGAGCGCAAACTCGCGTTTGAGCCTCCCGAGTCGGAGTTCAGGTCGAGGGCGGAGTTCCTCGACCCGAAGCAAGGCAAACGCGACGTACTTGCGTACGCGCAAGGCTCGATACTTGGTGTCAAGTATCGTGAACCACCCCATTGATGAGGCGACACAAGTTGTCACCTTCATGAAGGGACTTAGAGATGGGCCTGTGAAGACCTATCTCTTCCGAGAGTACCCGAGTACTCTCGAGCAAGCCATCCGACTTGCATCGCAGGAAGAGTTTAGCTTGAATCAAGCTAACTTCACGCGGACACGCCAGGGGCGCCGCGTCCGCGACCGAGCCCATGGGCGGTCCAGAACCCATGGACCTATCAAGTGCGTCTGCTGGCAGGCAGCAGACGGATCCGCGTAGAAGAACGCAGCGGTGTTTCCAGTGTGGAAATACCGGCCACTACGCACGCGAGTGTGCAGCAGGCCCAAGGCCTGCTACTCGCGGTACGTCGTATCGTGCCAACGGTGATCGTTGGCGCGGACGACCAAAAACGGCGGGAGCCAGTAGGGGCGGGGCGCCCTACTGGTGTAGTCACACATGCCGATGTCGGACATGTGATGACTACAGCCCCCTGCGGTGGCAAGCACCGCAGTGAAAGGAAGGATGGTCGAGCTGGGCTGATCATCCTGGAGGTTGCGGTGCATGGGAGATCCATGCACGCGCTGGTCGATTCAGGTGCGTCGAACAACTTTGTTGACTGCAGAGTCTGAATGCGATGTGCCCCGAGGAGAAAGAGACTCCTCGGGCGAGTTGGTGGTGCGCCTGGCGACAGGCGCAACCGTGAAGACACGAAAGCGAACTGTGTCTGTTCGCTTTGACTGTGAGTCGGACCTTCACCGAAGACCTTATCGTCTTAGACTTAGACGATAAGTTCGACATGATATTGGGCATGCTGTGGCTATGAGTGAGGTTGCCCTCGCTCATCCAGCCAAGAGAACGTGGCGACTGCTAAGGCCGCCGCGTAGAAGATGGAAGACCTCCGGGAGGCTTCCTCGTCCGTGCCGGGCACGGGCGAAATCCGCAACTGAAAGGGTGCACTCCGGGGGAGCACACCCACGTCCAAACCGGGTTTGGCCCGAACCCTTCGCAGGCTGGGTCTGCGAAGGCAAGAACCAATGAAACCGTCGCGGGCCGGGCCCGAGGCGACTGTTCAAGAAAAGATCTCTCCTCAAGCCGGGCTTGAGGAGCCAAGTTCAAGGAGACCCCTCGACGGGCCGGGCCCGTCAGGGCCAAGATGGGTCGTTGTCAGACCGGGTCTGACAAGGGTCGCGGTATGAGGTGCCCGAAGAGCTCCTCACAACGGAAAGGAACCGAAACCGGACAGGGGGTCGCTCCCCCTGTCCCAAGAGACGCCCTGCACCGAAGCGTGCAGGTGACGGCCTTTATCGCCTGTGGTGGGCGATGTCGAGTACGAGAGTGAATGCGCTGACGCAAACACTCTCTGGGGTCCAATGTCACAGTTGACATTGGTGTCCTCGAGCACTGCCTCGGAGTTGACAGCGCTGGAAGTGCAGAGCTGGAGAGGCTTTGCAGGGGACCTACGCGCCGGGCGCGTAGAACAAGTATGCTCCTCACCGCCCGTGAGGATGTCGTGATCACAGAGGATCTCGAAGACCTGCGGCAGGTTCTCGTGCGGCACCCTGATGGCGACACGAGCCTCAGTGCCAAATCGAAAAAGGATCGATTTGCAGAGCAGAGCTGGGACTCGCTCAAGTCGAGTCCCTATTACGACGTTCTTCGGGAATACGCCGTATTCCCGGACGGGTTCATGCAATTCCGCAGGATAAAGGAATTCAGCACGAGATTGATCTCGTGCCAGGCACAAGTACTGTGTCACACGACAGTGGCCACTGCCGCGTGAACAAGTAAAGGCCATCGACGAGTTCTTCGAAGCTCGTCGTCGTGCAGGCCAAGTGCGGGAATCCAAATCCCCGCACAGTGCCCCCACGTTCTGTGTCAAAGAAGGCACAGGGCGGATGGCGCATCATTCATGCGTTTAACAAGATGAACGATGCGACGATACCGGCGCAGACGCCGATACCGAGGAAGGACGTCATCATCGATTCGATGCAAGAGCACCGTGTTCAGTGCTCTTGACCTAAGAGATGGTTTCTACCAAATCTTAATGCGTGAAAGTGATATCCCTCTCACGGCGGTAAGCACCCCCCAGGCGGCATGCTTTGGGAGTGCTGCTTGTAGTTGAATCAGAGCTGAAAATGACTACCACTTTTTCAATCCTACATTTAAGCATTTAAACATGGATTTAATCCAATTTTAAATGTAGGAGTGAAAATAATGACAAGACCTCTAAACAGCTTATATTGAATAGAACACTCCTTTTAACCTGAAGATGTTTCATAAGTCATCAAGCACCTAATATTCATAGGAACGATTATAGAAACAATGTCGCCGAAAAATCTTACATACAAATCTGACAACATCATTTATATAATGATTTAAATATCAAGATCAGAATTTAGAAAGTTGCCATCTTAAGCGAACTTTCTATATATTACTCATTTTCTTAGCCAGTAAATCAATTCATGAGCATCATGACCACCACCATTTCGATTAGAAATTGGCATCCTAATTTTTTTGAATTTGCCAAATGATAAATGCTTTATCATTTCTTGAGGACAGTTGATAGCTAAATGCCCTCAAGCTTTAAATTTTTATAAGCATTACTAAAAGTGGGGATGAAATACTCTTTTAGAAAAGTTTCCTTATCAACATAACCCATTCCATCATATTTTTCTAGATCGAAGTATGGTGGTGAAGTAAATACAAATCGTAAGAATACTTAGAATAATCAATATCTTGACTCTTAGCAGTTATGATTTCAACATTAGACTTCGTTTCGAAGGTATCAAACATTTTTATAGCCAGATCGGAGTTTCGTATTCGAATCAATACCAACATAATCAATATCCAAAGACATTGCTGCAAGCAATCGATTCCCCCATCCAGCTGAGGGGTCTAATACAGATTTTGCTTTAAAACGTTTTAGATATACTTTGCGACAGTTGGACGAAAATTATTGACTGATCCATAGTTGTAACTGAGTGCTGCCCTTAGTTTAGATTTAGTTATCTCATTATTACCATACCATTTTATTGCGTATTGAGTTATTTTCTCACGGTCATCAGGGTTTTCCAAGCTTCAAACTTAGACTTTCGATTTTTATAGCTGACTTTACTCCTTAACTTTTCGAAGACATAGTCGCATGCTAAAACCCCTATACGACTATGAGATAAACTAGAAGCTTTATATTGAACCAACTTATGATAGTCCTCGATTGCCTCAGCTTTGGATGGGTTCTTATATGGATACGCCATCCTATATTAGTAGAAAAAATCATGTTTTGTTACATATGAATTAATTATTTTTTTATCAGATTACTCTACCTCCTATAGTATATAGATAACAATGACAACACTAACATTTGGTAAATTTAAAGACAAGACTATCGAAGAGGTTTATGCCATCGATCCAAGTTACTGCCGATGGATGAGCAAACAACCAAGTTTAAACGCGAGCGATGAGATTAAAGACTTTCTTACGACTACGTTCGCGGATAGTAAAGAAGAAACCGATGAATACGTTATGACCTGGGGTCGTCATAAGACTAAAACTCTAGATTATATTAAGAGAGTCGATCCCAAATATCTCGATTGGTTACGCAACAATCAGTTCGTTAAAGAAAAATGCTCACGACTACTCAAAGAGTTAGAAACCATCAATTAACTACAACCTGCAAACGTCAAATTAAAAAAATATTTTTTTGTTCATCGAGTCAAAATAGTGTTTTTCTTTTCATGAGAGAGCTTTAATTAGCAGTATAGTCATCAATTTCACCTGTTAGACGATTATAAGTCATTTCATTTTCATGAGCTACAATGACGAGCATGTTAACACCTTGGCTCGAAGCATTGGTTCCCATCACTTGAATACTCTGCGGCACCTCGGCTTCGGTTAATCTACTAACATCAGCAACTAGCACTCGGTTAACAGTTGACCATTTTTGGAAATCGATAAGTCCATTCGTTAATTCAGGCGTCTGGTCACCGTTAATCGCACTGAGCTTGCTAAACTCATTACAGAAACTATGGAAGTCGTAGTCATACGAGATGTCGAATACTTGCTTGGATCCAATACGAACATTGAAGTTGCGAATCGACGAACCAGCCTGAACAGTCCAAGGAGCCGAATCGAACGGGCTTTGAAACTGCTGAACAGAAGCAGTAGCATAATTACCGGCCGATGTTTCAGCGAACGGAAGAAGAGCGACATACTTAGCATTCTTAAGTGAAGCTGATAGCTGCAAATCGAACGAAGAGTTCTGCTGAGTAGTGGTCACACCAGTGCCTGCTCGCTGATAGAACCATTGAGCATAGTAATCAAGGTACTTGACCTTCTTCATAGGTTTAGAGATGATCGAGCTCGGATTCTCGAGATCAACGAACGGAACGTATAGACGCGTCGTAGTAAAAGGAAAGTAGGTGCTATCAATCGTAGGCTCAAGCGAGTTGGTAATGGCGCCCCAGGCAACAGTGACCTGACCGGCAGCCGCAGGTAAAACACCTGCATTGGGGCTACCAGTTAACGAGGAGGCTACCATAATCGGGCACACTGAACCACTCGCAATTGTTGTAGACGCGAGAGTCATAACCTTAGCACTCCCAGTGTAAGGAAGAGAAATTACAGAATTGCCCTGATTAACGCGAAGTCGTAGCTTAATCTGAGGATTAGCCATTAGATCGAGTTCCTTAAAGATCGGATGAAGATCGGTTAACTTAATCTTAAGCATGTAATTCCATGTTCCTGCAATCGTATTAATAGCAGTACCGCCAGCAACGAAAGCTCCGCGTCCAAGCTGATTAGCAATATTCTTAGCAGCGCCCGATGCGATAGTAGGCCAGCCATTTGTATTGACGGCCCCCGATACAGGTGGATTCGCCAATAAACGCTTAACGAAACCATCATTAGCGCTCATCGTACCAGAACCCGTGGTTGATGCGACCGATAGTGCACCAGTTAAATCGGAAGCATTATTAGAATATCCATCTCCATAGGCACTAGCAGATGCGC
>JAAVTI010001038.1:0-11094 GCA_011947335.1 Phytophthora constricta | reverse complement strand
GAAGGAGTTTATGCCATCGATCAAGTTACTGCCGATGGATGAGCAAACAACCAAGTTTAAACGCGAGCGATGAGATTAAAGACTTTCTTACGACTACGTTCGCGGATAGTAAAGAAGAAACCGATGAATACGTTATGACCTGGGGTCGCCATAAGACTAAACTCTAGATTATAATAAAGAGTCGATCCCAAATATCTCGATTGGTTACGCAACAATCAGTTCGTTAAAGAAAAATGCTCACGACTACTCAAATAGTTAGAAACCATCAATTAACTACAACCTGCAAACGTCAAATTAAAAAAATTGTTCATCGAGTCAAAATAGTGTTTTCTTTTCATGAGAGATCTTAATTAGCAGTATAGTCATCAATTTCGCCTGTGAGACGATTATAAGTCATTTCATTTTCATGAGCTACAATGGCGAGCATGTTAACACCTTGGCTCGAAGCATTGGTTCCCATCACTTGAATACTCTGCGGCACCTCAGCTTCGGTTAATCTACTAACATCAGCAACTAGCACTCGGTTAACAGTTGACCATTTTTGGAAATCGATAAGTCCATTCGTTAATTCAGGCGTCTGGTCACCGTTAATCGCACTGAGCTTGCTAAACTCATTACAGAAACTATGGAAGTCGTAGTCATACGAGATGTCGAATACTTGCTTAGATCCAATACGAACATTGAAGTTGCGAATCGACGAACCAGCCTGAACAGTCCAAGGAGCCGAATCGAACGGGCTTTGAAACTGCTGAACAGAAGCAGTAGCATAATTACCGGCCGATGTTTCAGCGAACGGAAGAAGAGCGACATACTTAGCATTCTTAAGTGAAGCTGATAGTTGCAAATCGAACGAAGAGTTCTGCTGAGTAGTGGCCACCAGTGCCTGCTCGCTGATAGAACCATTGAGCATAGTAATCAAGGTACTTGACCTTCTTCATAGGCTTAGAGATGATCGAGCTCGGATTCTCGAGATCAACGAACGGAACGTATAGACGCGTCGTAGTAAAAGGAAAGTAGGTGCTATCAATCGTGGGCTCAAGCGAGTTGGTAATGGCGCCCCAGGCAACAGTGACCTCATCGGCAGCCGCAGGTAAAACACCTGCATTGGGCCTACCAGTTAACGAGGAGGCTACCATAATCGGGCACACTGAACCACTCGCAATTGTTGTAGACGCGAGAGTCATAACCTTAGCACTCCCGGTGTAAGGAAGAGATATTACAGAATTGCCCGATTAACGCGAAGTCGTAGCTTAATCTGAGGATTAGCCATAAAATCGAGTTCCTTAAAGATCGGATGAAGATCGGTTAGCTTAATCTTAAGCATGTAATTCCATGTTCCTGCAATCGTATTAATAGCAGTACTACCAGCAACGAAAGCTCCGCGTCCAAGCTGATTAGCAATATTCTTAGCAGCGCCCGATGCGATAGTAGGCCAGCCATTTGTATTGACGGCCCCCGATACAGGTGGATTCGCCAATAAACGCTTAACGAAACCCTCGTTAGCACTCATCGTACCAGAACCCGTGGTTGATGCGACCGATAGTGGACCAGTTAAATCGGAAGCATTATTAGAATATCCATCTCCATAGGCACTATCAGATGCGCTCCACCTGAGTTATCCGGGAATGGAAACTCTCAGCACCATGTTTCTCAACATAACCAGGCGACATCTCAGCTTGAGCGCGTCGATTGTTAGCAAACATCTTGTATTCCGTCATCGATATGATCGACTTGCCATTGAGTTCTAGAGACATAGCATCAATAACGTTCCAGACACCACATTTAAGTCCAACCGAGAGTCGATTAGCAGCGGCGGCAAGAGCTTGGAGCCATGAGTGTTCTTCATACTCATTTTATAAGGCAGCATGATGTATGAATCACAAAAAAGCGAAGCCTTCAGCACCATTTAGTTGAACGTAGCATCAATCGTAATATCGCCATTAGCGTACGATCCTTGGCTAATATCAATTACGTACGGTACTCGCTTGTTAGAGCTGACTTTGACCTCCGGATCAGCTTTTAGCGAAGATTGGTATAAAAATTGATCAGCTAACTGAGTGTCACTCATCTTAAAATAATTCGTTCTATATACGATCATCTATAGATGAAACGAGAATTAAATAATGGCGCAACTGATTAAACCAGTAACGTCCGATCATGATCTGATTGAATTAGCGAAAATACTTAATGTCGATATTGATAATATCTATGAATCCAACGAGATTACCAAGCCTACCTGCAAGGTAGGTACCTTCCTAATTCTATTGAGACCTCCTGATCTTGAGATAGGACACTGGACATGTATCGTAGATGGTGTTTATTTTGATAGTATGGTCGAGGGACCTCCTAACACTATGGAATAAAACAATATAACGAGATTCAACTTCAAGGTACTAAAGATGATTATTGCGGCATATTTTGCTTAGTGTTTATTTACGCTAAGCAGAAGAATAGAATGGATCTACTGAAGAGGTTTATTAATTTAAATATTACCGTGCTTTAGCTTTTAGTTATATAGAGCGGAGCTTAGAGAACTTGTTAAGCTGACGCTTCGCACTTGAGCGTAGTGTCTGCGACCCCACGCCCCGCGTATTCGAAAAGAAGCAATCATGTATCGTGAATTAACGATCTCGAGTGAAATACCTAAGGCGAAGCTAACCAAAGCTTTCAAGACTGGAAAATAAGCTTATTAAAGGCTGAGCTTAAGGGTTCTGGTGCTATTATTCATTTGCATCCATCGAGCTATGAGAAGGCGCTTAAGGCTCAAAAGCGGGTCGAGGGGTTAGATTGGACGTTACGCGCCATGAAATTAAGAAATGCTATAAGAAGCTGCAAGGTTCCTCGGTTTGGGAAAAGTGTGGAACGGTATTAAAACAGGTTTTAAGGCTCTTAAAGACTCTCGCTTGTTGTCGCGAGCCGTAGATGCAGCTGTTGCTGCGTTGGCTACCTATGCTGGTGCTCCTCAAGATGCAATCCCTGCACGAGCTGCTATTAAATCAATGACTGGAGTTGGCGTCGATAGTGATAGCTAATCGGATAGAGAAGGCGGTCAACTTACCTTAAACGATGTCAAAACAAGAGGTAAACAAGCTCTTCGCTACATGAAAGATCGAGGTATTGCAACTGATCTCATAGATCTAGCTGAACGCAAACTTATTGAGAAAGCAACCAAGCCTGAACATGTCGATATGATTAAACAAGTTCGAAAGACCGTAAAAACAAGATACGGTGTTGGTGTTTCTAAGGGTTTGTTAAGGGTAGCCAGGAAGCAAAGGATCACATGAAACTCTTAAGAAGTCTACGCAAAAGCAAATCAGGTGGAACTTTTTCACTCGGGAAAAGTAGTATGAAGGCAGGGAGTTTTCGTCTCAATTAATTCCACCCTATTCTGATATTTAGTGAAGCATAATATAGAATTTACATTATGTCGAACTTTGAGTTGGAAGAGTGTATAAAATCGTTTGCTCTAAGAGCGATGATGTTTATGTAGGATCAACTTACAATACATTGAGAGATCGGTTTATGAATCACAAAACTAGTTGCCAATACTGGAGGAATGACAAGAATGAAAAGGCTTGCTCAATTTTTTCACATTTTGAGGAATATGGACTTAACAATTTTAAAATGATTCTGATCAAGGAATACGATGATACTGATCGCAAGCAACTGATGGTGATTGAACAGTTATGGATAAACAAATTGCGCTGTGTCAATAAAATTAAGGCGTTTAATCCAATCAGTAAGAGAGCATGTGATCAACTATATCGAGAAGAAAATAAAGAACGAATCCATAAATATAAGCGAGACTACAAAAGAAAAAATGCAGATAAAATCAAGCGATATGTGATAGAATATCAAAGCAGAATGCTAATAAAATCAGTGAGCAACGGGCTGAAAAAAATAGTTGTCGATGTGGAGCTTCGATCAGCCGTCGCAATCAAGACCACAGTAAAAGTGTTAAACATCAGACTGGCTAGCCAACCAATCGTAAGCATTTGCGCTATATGCTAAAATCAGGGGTTTATTTTTATCTGAATTCACGCGGCCTAATCAATAACATGATTGAAACAGATATATCTCTGAAATGAACCTGCTCTTCGTTTTGATTCCAAATCGATACAGTAGTCGACGAACGGGCACCATCGTTGAGTTTGACCCAGGCGTAATTGCTAGGTCTATAGTACCAATCGAAGCATCGCCTCGATCAAATGCCGCTAACAAATCACCTGATGGGACGTAATCGTTTTTGATTGCATCACAACGGACGGTTTAAGGAACTGATCGGATGAACTTGTGGGACAATGTTCGATAAAAGAGAGGTAGCGGTCGTTGTTGGAGCGCTTGGATACGACGCAGAAGCGAAACCAAGTAACTTACCAAAATTAGCATTACCGATAATCAAGCGAGGTACACGAGCCGTAGATGGTAAACCTGATCCAGATGAGCTATAAAGCCCTGTTGATGGAAGCGTATAGCTTCCAATCGTAGTCGGTGTAGGAGAGCAATCGAGCTGACAACTGTAACACGTACTATTTTCTCTAACTTGAATAAAGAATACATTATTACCATCACCACCGATTAGATAAGCTCCAGCGCTAACTAAGCAGCTTGAATCTTACGATTGATGTCAGCATCACCGTACCAACCATCTTGTAGATTTACATTAACTTGAGATGTTGTACTACCCGTAGGAACTTCAATTTTAAATGAATTGTTACCAAAAGCTAAGCTATCAATATTAAAATCGCTACAAAAGAGACTAATACTCTGAACAGCAATATCGTTATCTTTAAAATTAACGGACGAACCAGCAAATTCGTATCTTTATGTGTTATTTAATCCATTCTGAACTAAGTTCGTGCTATCAAGCTTAATGAAGCTTGCCATATTTGTTCTATTAGAACGAAGTTTAAAAGGTCGCAGATCTTTTCGAACACGCGGGCGTGGGGTCGCAGACACTACACTCAAGTGCGAAGCGTCAGCTTTGCAAGTTCTCTGAGCTCCGCTCTATATTAATGTATCGTTTTATATTTTTTGATATTAAGTAAACAAGATCCGGATCGATCTCCTTATCAAAGTTATAACGTAGTTAAGTAACAATGCTTACTCAACATCATCGACGACCGGAGCATTACGCTGTGCGGGAGGTTTCTATTTTGGAAATGATTCAACGTTGTATGGCAATCTAACGCTTACTTATAGCTCATGCGATTGTTAATCACAGGTAATACGGCGGCTTCAACCGGTTCATTTACTGGCGCTATTCAGTTTGTGGGTGGAGCTTACTTTGGTAACGATAGTTACTTTGTTGGATCGATTACGACTATTGGTAATATCCTTTCAAGCGCTTCAAACGGAATCGGTATTGGAACATCATCGTATAATAGTATTATACGAACGACATCTGGCTATAACAACATCCAAATCTATGATCATCAGTTGAGCGGCATATACGCTTCGCTTCAAATCTATACAGCGAATCAATTTAGTTCAACTACAACCATTCCATATCAAGAATGGATGTGTAATAATAAATCATTGAACGCTATTGTACTGGCGGGATGAAATGCGCCACCAGATTTTTCTTTTTGCCGTAGAATAAACAATATCCACCCCACGAAAACTCTAAGGGCATCAAAGGAAGCAGCAAGAGCCACAGATTACATAATCTCTGTAGTTCTTGCTTCACAATTAAATTTGTCTTCAGGATGAGGCATCTAAAGGCCTACGAGATAATGCTCATCGTGCACGCAAACGAGTAATTCTTGGACGAAGATTGTGATCGGCTGGACCCCCAGAAGCGAGCCGTACGCCAGCGTGTAGCTGTGCATCTAGCCGTCACAGAGGACATGGTTAAACGCGCGGTGGCCCACTAGAACGCCCACCACGATGACAGTTTCACTGCGAGTTCGGCTCCGCGTAGGGCCGCCAAGGTCAGAGGCGGAACAACTTTATGAGATTTTATCGGGCCTTATTAACGACCGCTCTGAGTATACACTGCTGAAGTCTATTTTTTGTCCACACCACAGAGGTCCGCAAAACGTATGGCCGCCATACGGTGGCCATATGGTGTGATATAGCCTCGATTTTTTGGCGAATTTGGCAGAGGAACGGTTTTCGTTTAGGTGCATCGAGCGCAGTTCTATCAGTTTTAAGCTGCTGAAGTGATAACTTAAGAGAGGGAGCACGGAGCTTTTCGACAAAAAGCTTGCGTCGTTTCGATAAGTGGGTAAGGAGTTATGGGTCACCAAAATCTGGTGGTGCATTTCATCTCGCCAGTACAATACTGCTGGGAATGGGTTCCGGTTGAATTATACTGGTGGATCAGGCACTCTAAGTGGGTTATCACTAACAAGCAACAACACTGTAAATGTAGCGAACGGAAACAACAATATCAATATTCATACACGAAATGGTGCGCTATGGCACTTCTGCGCAAACGATTGGAACAACCAAACTCATCTTTGTCCGTTAGCTGGGCAAATTTCTACAATTTACAATCAAAGCTTTATCGTTGGAAAAACGTCATTGATCGTTGATAAGGTTACACTCTCTGGCACTGCTCACACAGGGGATCAACTATTGAACCTCTTAGATGGTACGCCGGGTGCATCGGAGGTCAACATGCGAATTGGAAACGGATTAAGTTCTAATAATTGCATGACGATGACTTGGACACCGGTTGGAAGCGGTTCTAGCAGCAATAAATTACATTTCGATCCATATGGATCATCCAACGCTTTGGTCATCGATTGCAATGGTAGAGTAGGCATAGGTGTTTCATCAATGACAGCCCCTTTATATGTTGGTGATTCGATTCTTTACACTATAGGCGCTGGTGGATCTGCTTATGTCTATCAGTATAATGTCGCCGGCGGTTTATATAGCAACGCGGGCCTAGGCCCTGCAACAGTAACCGTCAGCGCCGTATTTTCTAGTTCAATTTGTGTTACGACCAGCGTGTTCGCATCCAGTGATCGACGGTTGAAGGAGGATATCAAACCAATCGATAAAACACGCTTGATCATTATAACAAACTAAAACCAGTAACGTATCGTTTTAAGAACGAGAACCAATCGCGTTTAGGGTTGATCGCTCAGGATACTCTCTGTGTAGCAAGTGAATTGGTTTATTTTATTGAAAATGAGGATATCAAGATAGAAGATGAATCATGTGATTTAGATCGCTTTCAATACACTATCGACTATAGTCACTTATCTACACTGAACGTGCTGCTATTAAACTAGTGATAACACGGCTCAATGAACCAAAAAACGAGATCGAGGCTATTCGTGAGCTACGTTCGCTCGATAAATGAAGACAAATAGGAAATCGATTACTATAGAGCAAATGTCTTAACAGACGGTTTCTTCTTTGTTCGTGGCTTATAGGCCCACATCTTGCCTCCTGTCGGAATCGTTTGCGACGAATTTGATATTTTTTATCGAGAGTTGCCCACATCGTGTCCTTCTTAGGGTCTCCTTGATGACGAGATCTTTCACGATTGATTTTAACTCAGCTTCAGCTTGAAGGTTGTAGAGTCCTCCACTCTTCGTAACTTGACGAGTGTTTAGAACAAGCATCCTTTTATTAGAAAGAAGTTCTGTAAGACCAACTCTTATATTAATCTCGATATAATATCCTTAAATTCCTTACCACCAATCAGCTTATTCGAATACATATCTACTGTGATGATTTTCAACTGTTTAATAATCGAAGGATTATCATTGTCTAACATCAGCTCGCCTTTCAGCTTCTCGTACTCCATTTTGACGTTGGTTAAAGGATCTGGTAGCTCGTCTCTGAAGCTGTGTTGGATATGAGTTGCCGCTAAGATTTCTTTGAATAGGCGTTGGTCATCGACCGATAATCGACCGTATCCGTCTTGACTTATATTTGGTTATAGACTAGATCCTTGATCATCGCAGCAACGTCTTCAGAAATTGGTCGCTTAGGTCCAACATTTTTGCGGCTTGGATAAACGATGTGAAGCTCTCCTAAGTTGAGATCGGGGGTAGAACAAACTTTGATCCGATTTGTTTATAAATGTATGCTGAAGCAAGGCCACTACCTTGAATGTCATTCAGATTATAGTATTTTTTCCGTTACGATTTAATATCTGATAAGGATCTCCTGTAGAACCTTTAGGACGCCCGCGAACCCCCGCGCCTCGAAGTCCTCGTCGTCTCAAGCCATCAACTCTTTCTTTTCGGAACGTGATTTTATAGATCTTGATTACAAATCAAACAAAGCAGTGTCTTATCCATACGTGGCTTGTCAGTCTCTTCAACGCTTTTGCTTTTTCTAGTTGATTTTAATAATTCTATTATCTCATCTAATTCGGAAAGCGTATCCCTCCAATTAACTCGTTCAAAGGATTCGTTGGATTTTGAATGACTAATAAGATCACCGTAGATGTTTCTAACTCTAAATTCATCTACGTCGCTTTTGGTATTGATATACCATACCAAATAACGTTGAGCTTTATCGCATCTTCCATTGTTTAAAATTGGAACCTGTCTTATAGGAAATGTATCAGCTTCGTGAAATAAGGCGTGGTAAAAATCAGATACAATTTTTCTCGACTCTGCTTCAATCATAGATATTGTACTTGAATCGATCGGACTGTTATCACCAGTTTCTTTGCCTTTAAACCAGTAACCAATCTTTTGCTTTTGGAATCTACTAGGATCAGCACTGATTCCGTTCCTTCATTAGGGACATAATCAAATGTTATATTCTTATCTTCAGCTAGCTTATAAAAGTGATTCAATATCTCAATCCACGATAAATCATTTAGCACCTTTGGTAAATTTCTTTCAGTTTGTTGATTTTTAACGCTTAGATCTCCCTACTATCGATTATTAGTTCAGTACCATTTAATAAGCTACCATCGCTTAATATCGGATGGACAATAATGTTAGATCCTTTTAGCTTCTTCCTGTATGTCAATAGCATAAACGATAGCGTTGCTTTTGCTCGTTTCTCATCCATTTCTGTATTCGAAGAAGCATCTTTAGACCAAATGGCAATACCAGGAAGTTTTCTATCAATTCCTTGAAGTTGACCATCAGCAAGACGTTTATTTCTCGGATTTGAATACGAAAATGCGTTTTTATCCTCTAATCGCATTTCACTCACTTCGTCAACACTATTTGATTCTGCATCTGACTTTATATCTCGAATATGTTGTACAGTTGCTATCCAATCGACCAACTTAGATTCTGATCGTTTTTGTTCTATAGTTATAAAGATGACCATCTTTGCCAATGCAACGAACGGTATCCGTAGAAACATTTGTCTTAATAGGATGATTTTTAAAGAAATCCAATTCGTATTGGATTTGTATAATTGCTTAATCCATCTTTTAGCGATAAACTCTTCAGTTATTTCACCAGTTGATGGTATTTCCCTAATTGATGGTGGTGCCTGCGTTCCTATTTCTGCTGTTCTAGGCTCCATTTCTTCATTAACATCACCAATATTTTGCTCATTACTCACTGGGATTTTATTCTTTTATAAAGGTCCATCACTAACCTTAGCAGAAGCGTCATATTCAGTTTGAGTTGAACTATCTTGCTTTTGCTTTAGAGTAGTAATGGTATTGTCCAAGTCGCTTGCCCAATTCGTCTCGGCGAACATAACTCGTTTAAGATTAGATTGCTTGACACGCATTTGTGTCTTTTGAAGCAACTCTAGACGTTTACGCTCACGTTGAGCGAGATTGTCGAAAGATGGAAACAGATTGGTTTTCTTCTTATATATCAGTACTGAGATTTGAATCTAGATTTATATTTAATTGATTCGGGGATAGCACCATCAGCACACCCATTAATTGAATATTTATGACGATTTCGTTTCTTCGTTTTAATAAAGCTTTGTAATATGGTAATATCTCATCAATCGGTAGATCAAATAGAGCCTCAAGTTGATAGTTAGAATTATCATCTTTGATTACATGACGATATGCCCGGAGTGGTCGAATCTATTTGTTGGATGTGAAATTTAAAGTAATCGAGCCGCTGGATTTCAGTGATCATTCCGTGAAAACGATTGATTTTATCGCAGTAGAGTCTGACGCGTCGATGCATTTTACTTAACTCCTTACGTTGCATGTGGATTGTAGAATCCTTATCATGTTGAGAACATAAACCACTTTAAGGCGTTCCTTGAGCATTGAATATTATTGTTGGTGATAGCTTTACACTTATTCGTCTTATTTGAAGTATACATATCAAGAAATGTATAGCTATGGATTCGGCTTAATATGGATTGATCTCGAAGAGGTGGAACCATTCGAAAACTCTAATATTGAAGAAGAATAGCCGAAGTTGTTTGAGATTAAAAAAACGTAAAGTTGATGTAGTATCTCCACCGAAACCGTTAGTTAAAAGAATATATAGACCGGTCAAGCTACCTCGCGATTTTACTTCTTTAACGATTTGAAAAATATTCTTTCTCGACGCTTGATAATTCGTTTTTGTTGATCAATCTCAAATTATTTTGAGGGTCCCATGATGATTTAAGATTGGATGCCCATTTAATTAGATACTTATTTTTACCAGATCTCAATTTTTTATGGTCTAATATTCGCTCGACTTCTAGGATATCACCATTATTAATAGCAGCTTCGCTTGACTCACGTTTAACCAATTTTAGATCATTTGGTGACTTGTAAAGTGTGTGGCCATTCTTTGATCGAATCTGGATTCGGTATCCGTCTATTCCAACGATCGAGTAAATTGCTTTGCTCCATCTAGCTGATTCCTTTTCGAATTGCTTCTTCTTCAATCGATAAAGAACACTGCTTACTACCTCGAACTCGTTCTCGAGTGTATTTACAAGTTCTTGATTGTGTTCTAATTATTTGGTAATTACCTTTCCTTTAGCGTTGTTTGGAGACCCTATCGATCTATGAAATGTTGAATTGTAGTTGTTGATAATGTCAGTGATAAGCTTTTGAGTCAGCTTTGGTGACCCCATCTTAATCAGTCGTTGCTTAAGAGTTCGGTACTCTATCTTCCCCATAGTTCCATGGTCACCAGGCTCGTTGTTAAAATGGTCGATCGATTTGGCTTTGAAGGATGTTCATTC